>ML808834.1:22195-36329 GCA_009831015.1 Picea engelmannii
AATGACTATCCCCTTTATCTATAGACTAAACACCATCTCCTCCTCAAGTGATACATTCTACATTAATATATCATAGAGGTATTGGTGCCTTTGGCTCTGATGGAAAGCCTATCTTATAGCAATTATTGAAATATATATATTTGATTTCTATAATATATATTTAACATTTATAATTGACTTGAGATGTATATTTGAAATATATATTGATTTTGATGTTGTTGTTCATATATACTATGCATTTTCATATCATGTTGATGTTGATGTTACTTTATTTATAAAATGTATTGTGTGTGTGTGTTAATGATATATATTATTAATGACTTCTCTATTTTTAAATTAAATTTGAAATGCCATATTTGACATATTTGAGATGTATATCTGACGTATATATTGATTTTGATATTATCATGCATGTATATTATGTCTTTTCGTATTAGGTTGATGTTGTTTGATTTGTAAAATATGATGTACATGTTAATGATTAACATTTTTAATGATTCATCTATTTTAATATTGAATTTGAGATGTATCATTCATTTAAATTTGAGATGCCATATTATGTTTAACTCTAGTTATGATCATTTAATACAATTATATAACGTTTAACCATTATTCAAGGTGAATTCTTTGTTGTGAAAGAAGATACAATATGTTGATTGAACATTCTTACAAACTTAATTAAATGACTCAATCAAAGATTTCCCTATTTGATTAATAAATTTTCAATTGATTTTTTGGATTAATTTTTACTTTCAATTTTTTTAAATATCTTTATTAAACATTCCATTCATTTTGATAAAGTTAAATTATTAGAAATAAATCTAACAAAATAATTATTCCTCCAATTTTACATAATGATAGCATCATATTGTCCCTGAGGTGTAGGACAGTCAGTGACAGAGTGTGTTGTTAAGGCACTCTGTGTTGTTAAATTCACCGGTTCAAAACCTCTGGGGACAAAAAATATAGCCATGTTAAGGGTTGGTGTGGCTAAGGCCATGTGTGATCCCCGGGTGATTTTGATCTAGGTGGATATCGGTGGCCACCCACCTTTTCCAGCTGGCTCAAAACAACTTTCTGGAAATTTTGGTAATTTACTATTTTTAGCAGTTTTTCGGGTCTTGAACTTCTGGAGCCATTTTGAGGCCCTAAACGACGATTTTTTGGGTATATTCCGATCAAAAAATTTCATCATGAAATTTTTGTCAACAGTTGTAGTCCTCGGATAGATATTTCCAACGGGCTATCATACGCCTAAAACGAATATCGTATGCAAATGTTACAACCCCGAGAAGTTGATGTATTGACTTACCCAAACGGGGCCCACGTGACTTTTGGCACTTCATCTCCTAGGGTTAGGTTTTTGGATGTATAGGGTTTTTGACACTCCTGTTTATTGTAAAAATTCCTTCAGAGCCTCATTGTAATCATCTTCTTGTGAATGAGCGCAACCGTCACATCTCTTCTCAGAGATAAGCCATCACCATTCCAACAAGGTTGTTTTTCGCTGCATTTTATAGTTTCAGCTTATTTCCGTGTTGAATAGAAAACTAGTTTTATTGTATCTTTGTTATTCTGTGTTAAGAATCTATTAATAATCTGTAGTCATTTTGTTCTGCTCATAAAATATGGATCAATGGTATCAGAGCGGTCTGCTCCTTGTCATCTTAATGCATGTCCCCAACGAGGTTAGAGTACAAAGAATTGGGTCTTGAGCTTGTTTCTCTTAAGGACCAAAGCTCTCACATGCCCAAGCGACCTCTCATGGAAGGAGAAAATAAAGATGAAGGGATGGGAGATCCTTTCAAAAAGTTGCTTGAGGAATCCCTCACACAACAGAGGAACGATATGATGGAAAGTTTTGTGCAAATCCTTCGGCGACTATCAACAGGCAACACATCTTCTTCGAGCGAAGGCACCACCCCCTTCAAGGTACAAATAAATTTCGATATTCCTGTATTTGAAGGTCAGATATATGCAATTGGTGTAGACAAGTGGTTGAATCTACTAGAAAGGTATTGTTATGTCCATAACTTTTCGAATAGAGAAAAGATTACTTTTGTGCTCCTCAAAGTCGTTCCCCATGTCAAAGATTGGTGGGAAACTTTCTGTGAGAAAAAGGAAACAAAGGAACCCTCGTTATTTACAGTCACAACCACCTAGGAATCATTCAGGGATGTTATTAAGAAACAATACTACCCTATTGGAAGTTATGACGACTTGTATACCAAATGGACCACACTACGGAAAGAAAGAGACCAACAGTGCCAGAGATCACAAATATATTCCATACCTTGCGCACCAAGATGGGTATCAAAGATTCAAAGCAACATCTAGTGCTCAAGTATTATGGTGATCTACATAGATACATCTAGACTGAAATGGAATTTCTGGACATCTCGTCCTTGGGAAAGGCCTATCGATATGTCATCAAAATTGAGAAGAAGCTCAAACAAAAGACGTGGCAATTTGGGCCCGGAAACCCCTCACAACAAAATCCAGGAAAGGGTGGCCTCAACCCACAGAACAAAGGACAGAGCAAAGATGGACAGTATCAGGACAACCAGTCCAAGCCGCAAGAAAATAAGGACACCGGAAAGACAAAGAAAGATACAGGGAAGTGGTGTGACTTCCATAAGATCCCTTGGCATAACACTGTTGATTGCCGCTCAAAGCAATCGTTGGTGGCTGAAGTGAAAGCCTCTGAATCAGATGCAGGTTATGACTCTGAGTCAGAACTAGAAAGGGGAATATATATCATTGATTTAGAACCCAGTGCCACCATTTCTACCACCAATATCCATCTTGATAAACCAGATGAGCCAGAAGAAGGAGAGAGCCACTTTCATTCACAGATGTGGGTAAAAGGCACCCCGCTGCACTTCATTGTTGATAGCGATAGCCAGAAGAACCTCATATCAGCAGAGGTTGTCAAGCAATTGGCCCTGCCAACAACGTCGCATCCACAACCCTACACCATTGGATGGGTCTGCCAAGGAAGCGATCTTCACGTTAGCCAACAGTGTCGATTGTCGTATAGCATCAAGCCCTTCAAAGACGATGTATTGTGTGATGTTTCTTCTCTCGAAGTTTGCAATGTTCTTTTGGGCCAACCTTATTTATGGAAACGTCATGTTGTATATGAGTCTAGGCCTCATAGTGTTATTATTACTTTGAACAGGAAATTGTACAGGATACCCGAGGCAGTCCCACCTAGTGTTATTTCCTTGATCTCTGCCAAGCAATGTCGGAAGTTCATCTCTCAGATGGGGAAGTTTGTCTTCTTTGTGATTCTCTTTCAAAATGAGTGAAATATCATAGCCACATCCAGGTTCTCTTCGGTCGACATCTCCACACAATAGAAGAAAGTAGATAAGGTCATCGAAGAATACTCAGATATCTTCTCCTCACCTACCAAGGTACCTCTGCACTGTCAGGTCAAGAACCCCATCGATCTGACCCCTGACGCACCACTACCCAATGGGCTAGTATATCATTGCTCTATGTTAGAGAATGAGGAGATCAAGTGATAGATCCAAGAACCACTCCACAAGGGGCACATCTGTCCCAACTCATCACCTTGCGGGAGCCCAATTGTGCTGGTACAGAAGAAAGATGGAACCTGGCGACTCTGCATTGATTATCGGACACTGAATAAAATCAAAATCAGAAACCAATACCCAACTCCACGAATCGACGACCTCCTTGATCAAATCACAGTGGCCAAATACTTCAGTAAGATTGATCTGAATTCTGGCCACCACCAAATCCCAATAGAACATACAGATGTATGGAAGACCGCCTTCAAGTCAAAGGAAGGCCTTTTTGAATGGTTGGTCATGCCCTTTGGTTTGACAAATGCTCCAACCACTTTCATGAGGATGATGGACAATATCATGTGACCATTCAAAAATAATTTTTTAGGGGTGTATCTAGATGACATTCTCATTTACAACAAGTCTTGGGCAGAACACTTGCAGCATATTCAACAGGTTTTGCACACCCTGCGGCAGCCAAGCTATACGCCAACTTGGAAAAATGATCCTTAGTCATGGACAGGGTCCATTACCTGGGCTACATCATTGATCAGCATGGCGTACATGTGGATCCAGCCAATATCCAAGTCATCTATGACTGGCCAGCCCCAACCACCCTCTTCAAAGCTTCTTGGACCTTGCCAATTTCTACCGTAGGTTCTGTTAGCGTCGGAAGTCACTCCTGGATTACTTGCAGGAGCAGAGTCCGACACCCATCAGTTTTATGTCACGATAGTTTTTAAGGTGTGATCAAATGGGTAGAGACTCGAGGAGATATTACTCTAACTCAGGGATTGGGTCTAGTACGTAAGGAACAAAGGAGGTCTGGAATCCTAACTTCAGCCAGCGGGTTGATTAAAATATGAGCAGGTGGAAGACTTAGTAAGAAAGGTGAACAAACAACTTTAGGCGACAAGCTTCCAGAGGTTTGCAGAGGAAATACTCTAAATGCAAGAGATGCTTGGTTCAGGGTCTCAAGAAACTGAAAGGGGACTTGACTGGATCCTCCAATTCCAAGTCACTCAGCGCTGGGAAAATCACAAGAACTGATTAGAGACAGCGCAACTATTACAGTGATCCATTACAACATCATCATATAATAGCTACAGCTCAACTGGATCCTCCAATTCCGAGTTGCTCTAACATAGTGTAAACAAAGACATGAAAGAAATTGGCATTCATAAGGCAAGAAGTCTCAAAAGTCCATACATGACCAGGCTATCAGTGCTTCGTTAAAACTTTACAACCGGAAGCTCTACTCAACCATCGATGCCTTACAAAATACAAAGACTGAGTTTATATACTCAGAGAAAATTGCCTAACAGAGGCGTGCCCAGTCACCCAAGGCTTGGTGTCTCTTCAGTCAAACTCGTACTGATATCTTTCTTTAAGTGCCATCTTAACTACGCATGGCTCCTGTAAGGAGGGAAGCTGAACCATTAAGTGTTGGGCTAGCGTGCGCAGACTTCTCTGTCGAGTTGAAGACTTTAGCATGGCGCCTTTGAAAAAATCGATACACAGGACTTCTTTGGGCAGATGGCTTGCCAGACCCTCCATCCCCTCACTTAATGAATGAAAGGAGGTTTCAACCACCCGCTCCTATTGTCATTTACTCCAGGCAAGAAACAGTATGGAGATCGGATCTAGTGATGCTTGGAGACTGCGAAGATCCCCTCTGTAACTGAACTCGGCACCTTCGGCTTTCTTTCTGTGGCTCCTTCCCTTCCTCAAGTGACCATGGGCTGTGAATCTATGCTTTCGGCATTCGTGAATATGAAAGGGCTAATCTTTGTTGATTGAAGTCGCGATGAGCGATATGCCGAGAAAGCTTAATCTGGCACCACATGTCCTTCAAATCTGAGGGCCCTAAATTCACCTGACGTTGTTGTGGGCCCCAGGTCCTGAATGCTCTCACTACTTCGCGTATCGGGATATGATGGAGCTATTACTTGCGCTTCGAAACCACGATGGGCGAAAAGGCGGGGAGCTTAATCGCGTGCCAGGTGTCCGTTTCAAATGGACAGCTGAGATTGCCCCCTGATACTATGGGCCCAAATTTAAAAGCTCCTTTCCTTTCGCGATCCGTGAGTTCATGGGTCAAAGACCCTCGGCCCCCTTCTTCAGCTCCTGCTTCCCGAGACGACGATACAGGCAGGGTTTCCTTTCTGGTCAGCGCTCTCTACATGTAACCGTTGGCTCGGGCCCAGGTACTAGCGCCTCTCGCTACTCGTGACCTCGTGAGTTGGAGTATCAGACTTTGGCATTCTCACCTCGCAAAGTCCCGAGATGCGATGGTCAGTGACGGTTGACCTCCTCCGGACACTTTTCGTAACTCGGAGCTTCGCGCCACCAAAGGGATAGGGTCCACCCTTCAAATTCACGAACCCCGAGATCGAGAAATAACAGTGCGCTTGAACTGCATGCAATCAACGACCTTCGTAACTTTGCAAGTGCCTCCCGAAATATTCCGACCGTTGACTTCCTTAAAACTTTTGCGCTATACTTGATGCAACTTGGTTAATCTGCAACTTCCCATCAATCGTTGTTATGCTTTGTCGCAGTATCCGCTCTACTGAAGAATGAAATGCCTGCTCGCTTGACTTTAAGTCCGAAAAGGACTTCTTTTATGCGCTACGCTTGGGCACTCCTCGTGCAAGATGCAGACCTGTGTATCCCAATGCCAAAGACAAGAAATGTTGCTAACTAGGCTCCATGGGGGATAGAGTCATCCCTGTGATGCTCTAAGAACTCATTCCGCAGCTTCAGTGCCTTGTTGTTGGGCTATGGAGTCACTTACTAAGCTGAAATAATAAAAGTAAAAACAAAGAACAAAAAAGGTAATATTTACAAAACATAGGAGCCACCGAAGGCTCAGACAAAATATTTTTTAAGAAAATGCCCATTTACTGGGCTGCCTAAAAATCCTTCACCCTCCAAATCTTGCAACCTATATGTGTTATTTGAGAAGGTCTCGGAGATCCTGAAAGGCCCAACCCACAGGGCTTCAAATTTACCATGTTTTCCCTTATCTTGTTTAGGAGCATCCCATTTCAGCACCAGGTCTCCTGTCTGGAACTGCTCCTTCTTGGCCTTCCTATCGAATACCTGCATGATATTTTGTTGATGGTCATGAATCCTATCCACTGTCTGCTCCCTAGCCTGCTGGACCTCTACTAGCTGATGAATCCTTTTGATAATGTCATTGGACTCTTCTTGATAATCCTGGAAGAATTTCGCTACAGGAATGGCCAGCTGAGAAGGGAAGACAGCTTCAGCTCCGTAGACTAACTGGAAAGGGGAGAGACCTATATATCTCTTTGTAGTCACCCGATCAACCCATAGGGCGAATTTCAACTTTGAACTCCAAGCCCTTTTGTTGTCTTCCAACAACCTTTTGATGATCCTTATCAGGCTTTTGTTGGAGGATTCCGCTAGACCGTTGCCCTGTGGATAATATGGGGTGCAGTGAATCAATTTGATCCCGAACTGTTCGCAGAACTTAGCTAGTGGTTCATCCCCGAAAGTGGCTGCATTATCAGTGACAATCTTATTTGGGCAGCCAAACCTTGTGATGAGGTCCTCCAAGAATCCAATGATTACCTTGTGGGAAGCACTCCTAGAGGGGATAGCTTCAATCCACTTGGTAAATAAATCTGTAGTAGTTAGGATCCACCTGTGCTGCCCATTGGAGGCAGGGTGAATTTCTCCAATGAAATCTAGGCCCCATTGCTAGAAAGGCCCTGAAACCACCACCGGATTTAACAGCAGAGCCCTGAGCTGTTGCTTTCCTGCAAATTTTTGACAATTGATGCAAACTCTGACCCTTTTGCAGACATCAGTGAACACGGTAGGCCAGTAGTATCTAGCCCTGGGGATTTTGTGGGTTGTGGCTCTCCAGGAATGGTGCCCTCCACACAGGCCACTGTGAAATTCAGCCACGGTCATCTCGGCCTCTGGTGGACTCATGCATTTTAAAAGCACTCCCAACGGGTCTTTCCAATATAACACTTGATCGATCAGGTAGTATCTGACTACTTTGAGCTTTAGAGCTCTTGCTTTGCTTCTTTGCAGGCCGTCTGGAGGCCGCAGCTCCTGCAGAAAGTGTATGACATCCTTATACCAAGGACATCGAGCCAATGGGGGCTCCTTTTGAGGGTCTATGTCAGACAGTTGATCCTGCTGGATACCTGAGCATTCGTTGATGAAACTTATCCCCAAAGCTTGGCAATTGGATTTAGCCAACAGCTTGGCTAAACCTTGACCTTTGATCAATTTGGTGGGTCTTATTTCTAGGTCGAATTCCAGAATCTTGGCTATCCATTTACTCCTCCTCCCGTCTATGTCAGGCTGGATAAGAATGCCTTTAACGACAACTAAGGGGACATAAGAGATGATCTTTGACTGGAGGACATAGGTTCTAAAAGCCTTGAGAGATTTTACTAGAGCATAAGCCTGCTTCTCCATAGCGTCATACCTGACTTCGACATCTCTCAATGCTCGGCTGAAATAAGCAATAGGCTACTCTAGCCCAATGTCGTTTGTCTGTAATAGAACAACGGCCACTGTGTCCGGTGAGGCAAAGGAGAAAATAAGGAAATCCTTTGAGTAGTCGGGACTGATAAGCACAGGAGCTTCAGTCAGGGCCTTCTTAATTTGTTCAAAGGAATTCCACGATTGAGGGGTCCACCTTACTTCATTCTCTTTCTTTAACATGGTTGTTATAAGCTTTACCTCCTCAGTAAAGTTAGGCACAAACCTCCTCAGAAAATTAATTTTACCGAGGAAAGATTGGACCTCTTTCTTGGACCTCGGGATTGATAAGGCTTGTATTGCCTCAACTCTGCTGGGGTCAATTTTGACTCCTTCCGTCGATACTATGTGGCCTAGTAAATTTCCCTTCTGCATGGCAAATAGACATTTCTTGGGGTTTAATGAAATGCCAAAATTTCTGCATTTCAAGAAAAACTTTCTGAGATGGCGACGGTGGTCTTTATCATATTTTGAAAACACTGTGATGTCATCCAGATAAACGACTAGAAATTTATCCCTTTCCCCAACAAAAGCTATGTCCATGGCACGTTGAAACATTGCCCCCGCATTCATTAATCCAAACGGCATCTTGGCATACATGAATGTGCCCCATGGAGTGGTGAACGTTGTCTTTTCCCTGTCCTCAGGCAGAACGGAGACTTGATTGTAACCAGAGAATCCATCTATCATGGACATCCTGGAAGCTCCTGTTACCCTCTGCAGTATATGTTCCATATTTGGCAAGGGGTAGTTATCCTTTCGTGAGCTTCTGTTTAGGTTTATGAAGTCTACACAGAGTCAGATCTCTCCACTCTTTTTCCTTACTGGCACCAAGTTGGCCACCCACTCTGAATATCTCAGCGGTACAATGATTTGTGCTTGCAGAAGCTTCTTTACTTCCCTCTCCATGATAGGTAGCAGCATAAAATTGATCTGTCTCAGCTTCTGCCTAAATGGCTTTGCTTCCTCCTTTAGTGGGATTTTATGCTCGATGATAGAGGTGTCATAGGTTTTGAGGTCTTCATAGGTCCAGGTGAAAACATCAGCAAATTCCCTCAAAATTCCAATGTATTCAGACCTTTGTTCCTTTGTCAGACTTCTTGACAATTTGACAAGCTTGGGCTCATTCTCGGTCCCAATGTTGCACTGAATAGTACCAGTGTCATCCTCCGATATTTCTCCCTTTAATGATACATCATTTCTATCGAAGAGCCTTTCCAAAGGGACCAGTCCCCTTGGAATGTGATTGTTGGGCAGCTGCACAATGTTACGCTCTGCAATCCTATTCAGAAAATTACCCCCATAAAGATTTTCTTCAGAGACAGAGTCTTGGTCGATATGCATCTCTAAAAATTCTTCGACAGTCTCTAAGAACTTCTTGATTTCGATATCATCCTCAAATACCTTCCAATTTTTAACGTTGTCAGGTATGGAGGGCCTGTATTTCACTTCCACATCGTATCTAAATTTAGGGGGCAAGGGTACTTTGAAATCACTTGCTGATGCAGCCAAGGAATCTGCCAATGTGTTCTTCTCTCTTGGGATGAAAGAAATGTTAAATGCTGAGAAGAAACTATCTACTAGATCTCGCACCTCATTTCTGTAGCTTCTAAGTCAAGGATGCTTAGCCTGATAAATGTTTCTGACCTGTTGGAACACCAACTCTACATCACCAAACACCGCTACCTCCTGAATTCCCATTTCCCTTGCAGCTCTTAATCCCAGGACAAGAGCTTCATACTCTACCACATTATTGGTAGCTTCAAATTCTAATTTGTATGATAGAGATATGATTTCCTGAGTGGGTGACACAAAAACCACCCCTGCTCCAGCGCCTTCCTTGGAAGAGGCTCCATCAAAGAACATTTTCCAGACGGGGGTGATGGAGGGAGGAAATTTAGGGGAAATGGTGGGCTGCTTTCTGAGTTTAAGAGGAGGCTCGGGGGCATGGGTGAGCTGTAGTAAACTGGGGCCTAAATCAGTGTCCAAGGCAAAGATAGGATGATTGGTAGGGTTGGCTTCATCCTTGATTATATAGGCCAGTTGGGCTTCTCTGTATAGTCTTCTATGCTCTCCTCCGAACACTAGGATAGTAGCATATGTAAGGTCCATCTGCAAGGCTCCCCCCAATCCTTTAATCCAAGATCTTGATAACAGCATACCAAACTTGGGGGGGACATCGGCCACTACAATATCCATGACCACACTTTTCATGGGCAGTTGAAACAAGGTCACGACCAAGTCTTTGATGACTCCAAGACACTAAACTCTCCTGGAGTCAAAAGAATAGAGGTCATGATAGGCTTGGGTGACTTCTAGTCCTAACTCTTCCATGACAGTTTTGGGCATGAGGTTGTGAGAAGCACCTAAGTCCATCAAGCAGTTGTGCAACACTTTATCATGTATGTTCAGGGACATGTAGAAGGGAGGGGATGAATCGTCTCTATTTTCTACCATGGGACCTAGGACAACTGCTGGCTTTTCATCTTGGAGGTTTATGTAGTCTGCGGGAAGGCATGAGGCCTCAGACTGTAAAAGCTCAGAGAAGCATTTTTTAAATTCTCCATGTTTAATTAGCTCGGTGAGGGACACAAGGATTCTGATCTTTTGAATCTCATGCTCAAAATTAAAAGAAGATGCAAGCTTTGGAATATCTCTTATTTTAGGGGCATGATTGTGGACAATGGGAGAGAGGGGTTGAGCCCTCTTACCTCTGTGACCATCTGCTACTTCATTAGCAGGCTTCTATGTTCTAGCGGACTACTCAGGAATATCAGGTGCTACTATCTTTTTGTCGGACCTCGGGTTATACTTGCCTCGGCCGCCGCTAGCCTTGTCTCCCTTGCTTAGTTCATTCAGTTGACTGTCCATGAGTGACTCCTCGTAGGCTGATTGAGTGAGATGAGGAAAAGGAGGAGTGTCTCCGAAGCAATGGATTTCAGGATCAAGCTCGTCCGTTTCTCTTTCTTCATCTTCGGCCACAAAATTGTTCTGTAAGGGGGCCTGATTTCTTTGGTCTTCTATGTCTCTTCCCCTCTCTCTTTGCACATTCGGGGAAGTAAAATTGTTCAGCCTCCTGAAACCTCCTTTGTTTTTGGCGTTCAAAGGACCCTTGTATGCCTACCTCCCCTCGACCTTCATTCTCTCCATCTCTGTGGACAGAGACTTCACCATCTTGGTCAGTTCATCCACTTGTGGGTGGGGCACCGATTGGTCAGAAGTCGAGGCTTACGACCTTCCTTTTTTCCTGTCTGCGTCAACCTTATTCCTTAGTTTGTCAGCTGCTAACACATTGGATTCCACCTCTATGGCCGCATCTTGCATTTGAGCTAGGGAGGTGGCTCTTCTTTCTCTCAATAAAAGGCAGAAATCAGGACCAAATGCTCCAGCATAGGAAATTTAGGCAGAGGCTTCTGAGGGCTTTATCCCAGCAGGGATCTTGTTATACATCTTATTAAATCTTTTGGAGAAGTCAGAGACAGACTCTCCTTCCATCTTCTTTAAAGACTCGAACTCTGTCATGTAATACATGAAATCTTTCCTATCTCCCCACTGTCTCAGGAAAGCACTATCTAGAGCTTCAATCCCAGCAATAGACCCTGGAGCCAATCCTCTAAACCACTTCCTCACCTCACCATCCAGGACCTGGACGAAGACTCTCATCTAGACATCTTCATTTTCAATGTTTAGGTTGTTTGCATAACTGTAGAAAGCAGCCAAGTGCTCCTCTGCAGTTATGTCCCCTTCTCCGGTGAACTTGGGCATGTATTTCAAGTAATCTCCGGCAGAGAGAGGATTCATAGGATGGGGTAGGATTAAGGGAGCGTATCTGGCAATGACTATGGCATCCATTCTATTCAGAGGGGGATTAGCACCAACCATAGGAATATTAGGTGGAGGAGAACTGGGAGGGGAAGGAGTTTGCGATGGGGATACTGGGAATGAGTCCCGAAGTGGAGTGGGAAACAAGAGAGGGTTCAAGGAGAAGGATAACGAAATCAAGTCAGTAGGTGCTCCTCTTTGTGCAGGAGTGGGGAAATCTTCTGTAGTTCCGGGTCTATGCCAAGGAATAGCTTCAGAGGAGAGGGGAGTGACAAGAATTTCTCCCTCCAATCCCAGACCAGGAGGGGAAAACTCAGCAGGAACACTCCCAAAATTCAAGAAACGAGAAACCTATGAAGGAGGACGGTCAAGAATCTGAGGAGGAGAAAATGGAGTTCTTACGAAAGGAGATGGCGAATTACTTGTTTCGGTGGTGGACGTTTCTTCTTCAGAAACCTTCCCCTTTCTAAGCACCGCTTCTGGATCTGTTTCAGGCGTAGCTAGAGGCAGCTGTGGATGAGACCGCGTATGCCTGCCTCTGAAAGCCACAATTAATAGCGCAGGTCGTTCCCAGCGGAGTCGTCACAATGGAGTTGCCAGGTGCATAGAAGCAATCTTGAAAACTCTGATATCTGATGCACCTTCAAAATCAGTTACTCGTTGTCGTTCAATCCCAAGAAAAATATTCAACTTCGTCCCTGGCAACGGTGCTAGAAATGTTAGCATCGGAAGTCACTCCTAGATTGCTTGCAGGAGCAGAGCCCAACACCCATCAGTTTTATGTCACGATAGTTTTTAAGGTGTGATCAAATGGGTAGAGACTCGAGGAGATATTACTCTAACTCAGGGACTGGGTCTGGTACGTAAGGAACAAAGGAGGTCTGGAATCCTAACTTCAGCCAGCGGGTTAATTAAAAGATGAGCAGGTGGAAGACTTAGTAAGAAAGGTGAACAAACAACTTTAGGCGACAAGCTTCCAGAGGTTTGCAGAGGAAAGACTCTAAATGCAAGATCCGCTTGGTTCAGGGTCTCAATAAACTGAAAGGGGACTTGACTGGATCCTCCAATTCCAATTCACTCAGCGCTGGGAAAATCACAAGAACTGATTAGAGACGGCGCAACTATTACAGTGATCCATTACAACATCATCCTATAATAGCTACTACTCGACTGGATCCTCCAATTCCGAGTTTCTCTAACACAGTGTAAACAAAGACATGAAAGAAACCGGCATTCATAAGGCAAGAAGTCTCAAACGTCCATACATGACCAGGCTATCAGTGCTTCGTTAAAACTTTACAACCGGGAGCTCTGCTCAACCATCGATGCCTTACAAAATACAAAGACTGAGTTTATATACTCATAGAAAATCGCCTAACAGAGGCGTGCCCAGTCACCCAAGGCTTGGTGTCTCTTCAGTCAAACTTGTACTAATATCTTTCTTTAAGTGCCATCTTAACTACACATGGCTCCTATAAGGAAGGAAGATGAACCATTAAGCGTTGGGATAGCGTGCGCAGACTTCTCTGTCGAGTTGAAGACTTTAGCATGGTGCCTTTGAGAAAATTGATACACAGGACTTCTTTGGGCAGACGTCTTGCCAGACCCTCCATCCCCTCACTTAATGAATGAAAGGAGGTTTCAACCACCTGCTCCTATCATCATTTACTCCAGGCGAGAAACAGTATGGAGATCAGATCTGGTGACGCTTGGAGACCGCAACGATCCCCTCTGTAACTGAACTCGACACCTTCGACTTTCTTTCTGCAACTCCTTCCCTTCCTCAAGTGACCATGGGCTGTGACTCTATGCTTTCGGCGTTCATGAATATGAAAGGGATAATCTTTGCTAATTGAAGTCGCGATGAGCGATATGCCGAGAAGGCTTAATCTGGCACCACGTGTCCTTCAAATCTGAGGGCCCTAAATTCACCCAACGTTACTGTGGGCCCCAGGTCCTGAACACTCTCGCTACTTTGTGTATCGGGATATGATGGAGCTGTTACTTGCGCTTCGAAACCGCGATGGGCGAAAAGGTGGGGAGCTTAATCGCGCGCCAGGTGTCCGCTTCAAATGGACGGCTGAGATTGTCCCCTGATACTGTGGGCCCAAATTTAAAAGCTCCTTTCCTTTCGTGATTCACGAGTTCGTGGGTCAAAGACCCTCGGCCCCCTTCTTCAACTCCTGCTTTCCGAGACGGCGATACGGGCAGGGCTTCCTTTCTGGTCAGCGCTCTCTACATGTAAC
>ML808834.1:66815-77326 GCA_009831015.1 Picea engelmannii
CATTTAGCAGAAAATGGATAATCACACAAATATAATTGCACTCTAAGGGGTTTAAGAAAATATTTTGGGAGAAGTTAGTTTGTGGTCCAAATTATTTGTTAAACATGGTTCCAAATAGGGAAGTTTTGTGTGTTACTCTCATAGAAAAGAAGAATGTGATTATGATGTATAAGATTTCATACTCTTTATTTTCATGACATTGGGTGTATAATATTTTTTTTATTTTTATTTTGTGGGGGGAGGGGATGATAAGGTACACTTTAACCTACAAGCCATCTAATTTGGTCAACTTATACATGTAATTAAGATTGAACTAAAGATGCTTTATTTCAACAACTAAATCATAATTACACATATTGTTTGTAAACAAAAATTAATTTAAATATTTTTAGAAAATTAATTAAAATAATCTTAGTTGTTAATATTTAATCTTGGTTCTTGTTATTAATACAATGAAAGAAATTTGAACATGTACATTGAGAAGCGATGTCATTCCCTCTGTGTGCAATGGCTCCTGCGTCTAGAATTTAGCCCTGGCCAGCCGCAAGAATGCTTGAGGTTGTTTCCTCCTCGACTGTTGGTCTTCCCTCCACGATGGTGGCCCCCTTCTCCAACTGTGTTGCTCCAATTTTAGATTCTGATTTACGTAACTCAGATTTTCTCACTTCGAGTCCTCTAGTGCATTGTCAAACTACTTTCTCAAAGGCTCGGCCTTTGGTTTCATTGCTAATCGTGGCAGTTCTTTCAGTACTGTTGTCTTCAGGAATGTCAATGTTGTTCCTCTATCTTGTTTGGTGCAAGAATCTCTATCTCCTTCCATCCCTATGAAGAAGGATTCCATTTCCAAGTTATCCTATCTCAGCTCCACATCACTCATTTGTACTTTTAATGGTCTCTGGCCTCATCTTGTTAATATTCATGAATGTATGTCAAGATCTTGGTTGCCAATTTTGAAAGGTGAAGTTTTCATTCACCCTTGTGCTCAATGGTTTTTCATTACTGAGTTTGATCTTCAAGAATATAAATATTTAATCTTTAGTTCTAGTCCTTGGTTCTGGGGTTGTTCCAGATTATGCATGAAGCCTTGGTCTCCTTATTTTGATCCTTTAAAATATTTTTTTATCTTCGACACCTATTTGGGTTAGGTGCCCAAATCTGCCCCTGCATTTTTGGGGATTATCCTCTCTATGTGTCATCGGTAATGCTTTAGGAAGGTTTCATTTTAGAAGCCCTGAAAAATAAAACTATAACATCTGCACCTATGCTCGAATTTGTGTAGAAATGGATTTTAGCAAAGGATTCCCTACGAAAATAAACTTGACAGAGGATAACTATTTGTGGACCCAAAAGCTAGATTATGAAAAAATTACTTTTCAATGTTGAGCCTGTTTTGGTACAGGTCACTTGGCAGTGCATTACCCTAGGGGTCCTAAGAAATATAGAAATCAAAAGAAACCAACTTGGTGGGTTGGCTTACACATTGATCATCAACTTATTGCCAAAGAAGACTCTACATATGTGGTCCATCCCAAGGAGGTACCCAAAGGAGATACATTGTTTACATCTGACGTGGACTCTCCATATCTAGACCCTCCATTGGAAGTCTCTAAATATGAAATAGAGGACAAGAAGGTCACAAAAGATATTACTAAGAAATATGAAATGAAAGAAGAAACTGCTCGGAAGCTCGAGGAAAAAGTAGATTCCACTTCTCTAAATCCGGGTAAAGAATCACAAGTTCACCCCAGCTCCATTGCATTAGTGAGTTGGGAAGATGGGGCGGATGAAGCTAAGGCATCAAAAAAATCAAACCCTCCAAATCCAGTGAATGAGGGAATGGAAAGGCTTGCATCAACCCCTCTATCTCTAAATTTTGGTTGGATGGTAGTTATAAAGGAGAAAAATACCCCTTCAATATCCCAGCCAATGGTGACAAGAAGTAGGGCTCGTAATCCAATGTAATCATGTATTGTTTTTTGTATATATTCTTGGTGTTTTCTGTAGGACATATTCAGTGCAATGTAATAATAATTTCATCCAACTTTGGTCTTATAGGTGTAGAAAGGAATCTTCGATAGTAGTTGGAGTAATGGAGCTATATTTTTTCTATTTATACTAGCCCACTTTTTGTACTCAATAGCCCTAGCCACGCCCTTTTTAATGAATAAATTCCCTAGTTTTTGTAAAAAACTATATATTTTTTGTTAGAAAAACAGGACCGTGGAGCAATAAAATAAAACAAATATGGAAATAAAACATAGAAGATACACAATACAATAGAGACATAGATATACGTGGTTCACCCAGTGTGGGCTACGTCCACCAAAGAAATTGTCAGGTCATTCATTTATTATTATCCAACAAATGAAGGAATACAACCTACAACACAACCGTTGTAATTTCATCTTCTTTCTCTCACAGTCTCCTTACTCAAAATATAATATTTGCAATTATACATAGCCACAATACATTTCCCTCATAAAAGAGGGTTTCCTTCTAAGGAAAAAAACCCTAACATAACTTCTATCGTCAGATCTGCGGCCTTATAATGAACGGTCCATATTTACTATGAAATTACAATATACATTTACAAGGAAATTTTTCCTTCGGGGGCTTCACCCCCAAACCCCATCGGGGAACGCTATCCCTCGAACCCCCGTCGGGGGCCTACTTTCCCTCGAACCCCCCAGCTGGGGGGATAGCCCCCCCAGACCTGGAGGAGGGGAAATACCCCCCTACACTACCCTGCATGGAGGAGTGTACATTCTTCCAGGGTGAAAAGTTTTCATGGGGTATAAGCATGGCTGAAAACAAAGACCTCTGAATCAGGAATATAATCAGGCTCCACAACCAATAATCTCCCACTTGGAGACTTATCTCAACAACTCAACCACTATTGTATCTACTAGAATATCATCCTTCTTAGACTTGGAAAATTTCTCATCTTCATCTTCATGCTTGAAGAGCAACTGAAATTGAGCAGGATCCTAGTTTCTCCCTGGTTACTCCCTTAGTTAACATGTCTGCAGGATTCTAGCTAGTGTGTATCTTTTCCAACTTCAAATGTCCATATTCCAAGACGGAACGTATGAAATGGTACCTGATTTTTATATGTTTAGTATTCGAATGGAAGGTTGAGTTATTTGAAAGATGAATGGAACTCTCACTATCACAGTACAACCTACTATTATCTTTCTTCCTTACAATTCCTCCATAAACCTGTGTAACCAAATCATCTCTTTACTAGCCACTGTAGCAACAACATACTCTGCCTCTGTTTTTGAAAGTGCAACAACATTTTTCAGTTTCTAAATCTAAATTACCGATGTTCCACTTACAGTAAAAACATACCTTGTGGTGCTCATCCTGCTATCTTTATCACATGCCATATTTGAATCAACATATCCCTGTAGAACAATTTTTGAACCTACAAAACATAATTCATGAGTAGCAGTACCTCTCAAATACCTGAGAATCCACTTTACTGCCTCCCAATGTTCTTTACCTAGATTTTTTATAAACCTGCTCACAACTCCCACTGGATGTGCAATATCTGGTCTTGTGCAAACCATTGCATACATCAAGATGCCAATTGTTGATGAATAAGGGACCCTGGACATGTATTATATCTCCTCTTGTGTCTTGGGACACATTTCCTTAGTTAATTTGAAATGGATAGCCAAAGGTGTACTAATTGGTTTTTCATTCTACATTCTAAACCTCTCCAACACCATCTCTATGTACTCACCCTACGATAATGTCAATTTGTGATTTTTCCTGTCTCTTGTTATTCTCATACCAAGGATTTTCTTTGCATCACCCAAATCCTTCATCGCAAATGAATTAGCTAATTTATTCTTGAGCACATTTATATCCTGCATATTAGACCCTGCAACAAGCATGTCATCTACATACAATAGCAAGATAATATAGCTTTCATTTTCTAGACTTTTAAAATAAACACAGTGATAAGAATGACATCTACTATAACCATGTTATTAAATAAACCTGTCAAACTTCAAATACCACTGCCTTGGAGCTTACTTTAGGCCATACAAGTTCTTCGTCAACCTGCATACCAAATTTTCCTTCCCTTTGACCTCATACCCCTGTGGTTGTTGCATATAAATCTCTTCCTCCAAATCCCCATGGAGAAAAGATGTTTTTACATCTAACTATTCAAGATGCAAATCGTCTACTACCACAAGACTTAAAATAGTCCTAATTGAAGTCATTTTAACAACAAGAGAAAATATTTCATCAAAATCTATACCTTTCTTTTGTGCAAACCCCTTTACAACAAGTTTAGCCTTGTACCACTTTTTGCCTCCATCTTCTTCCTTCAACATGTAAACCATTTATTCTGTAATGTTATTTTTCCTGTAGGCAAATGAACCAAGTCCCAAGTCTAGTTATTTACTAGGGAATCCATTTCCTCTTTCATTCCTTGATCCCACTTCTTTTTGGTGTCTACCTACATTGCCTCTTCATAACATTCTAGTTCACCATAATCAATTGACAATAAATAATAAAATGAAGGAGAGTATCATTCAGGGGGTCTACTTAACCTGGAATATATTCTAACAACACTTGCATGAGTTTGAGGTACATGTTCCTGTTGTTGTACATTTTGATTTTTTGGTTCCTTTGGAATTTCTTTTTCAGTGATCTCATCAAGCACTATGTATTCTGGTTTTTATTTTTCTTGTATCTTTCCCTGCAACTGATCTTTGTACATGACCTTCTCATTGAATATGAAATCTATACTCCTAATGATTTTGTGATTTTCATAATCCCATAAGCGATAACCAAAATTATTAACATTGTATCCAATAAAGGTACACTTCTTGGATTTTGCCTCAAGATTTGTTACATTCTCTTTATCAATATGGACAAATGCTTCACAACTGAAAGTCTTCAAAAAATAATAGTTTACCTTTTTACCTGTACATGCCTCCTCTGGAATTCCACCATCCAGAGAGCTTGAAGGTCCTTTGTTTATTAAGTAAACAGTAGTTTCTACAACATCTGCCTAGAACTGTAGGGGAAAACCAATATGCAATCTCATACTCCTTGGATGCTCCATGATTGTCCTGTTCATCCTTTCTGACGCGCCATTTTATTTTGTGTTCCTAGAACTGTCTTCTCTCCACGAATCCCATGGTATGAACAATAATCATCAAACTCCTTGTTGTAATATTCATCTCCATTGTATGATATGAGACACTTCAACCTTTTTCTTGTCTCATTCTCAACTAAATCTTTCCATTTCTTAAAAGTATCAAAAACATCATATTTTTGTCAAATGCAATAAACCCAAGTTTTTCTACTTGCATCATCAATAAAAGTAACATAATAATGAGAGCCGCCAAGAGATGATACCTGAGTTGGTCCCCATACATATGTATGCACAAGCTCTAACCTTTCACTCTTCTTTTCTGATGCAGGAGCATCGTCAGCAAAACCCACGTAGAGAGACAACTCAGCACCATAGTGCGCCTTTTTAATTCTTTTTGGAATCTAAAAGTTATTGTTTCCTATAGATTTGTTTTGAACGGATGATTGAAGAAGAGAGAAACACTCAGAAACTGAATGATCACAAGAGATATGGGAGTTTCACTCTCAGACTTTAATGTAATGGAGATTGAGTAGTTGTTAGTTGTTACTTCGATAGGAGAGGTAGTCGAAGGGAACCCTAGGAACCTTCTGGTATATGTAGATGCATTGTATGCCCAAATGAGGTTGTTGGAGATTAGGTTATTGAATAGGAGGTAGTTGCAAGTTAATTAGAAAATCCTCAGAGGAGGAAATAGGAGAAAGAACTGAGACTTTGTAATAGTCTAGTTTATATACATATTTGTAAACAGTTATTGATTTAATAGAAAGAAAGCATTTTTTCCTACATGTGATATCCATTTGTGTTATATGTGTTCTATGAATGATATATGTGTG
This sequence comes from Picea engelmannii, assembly GCA_009831015.1. Lineage (NCBI taxonomy): Eukaryota > Viridiplantae > Streptophyta > Pinopsida > Pinales > Pinaceae > Picea > Picea engelmannii. Next base: position 72,768 of record ML808834.1, read on the forward strand.
TGTGTTTGTGAATTCATGTTGTAGATGTATGAGTTAGATTTCATCTGCAGGGTAAGGATGGAATTCATTATCCATTTGAGAACTATTGAATTGTTCTGGATTCTTTAGGTTGTGCAAGGAGTGCATAATAGAGTATTGGAGACTTTGTAGCCAGCGCAAGGAATGCACATCTGAACTCCTTCGAGTTATAGAAGAATGTGCCAGGAGGGCATACTAGAGAAATCACAAAACTTAAGAGGAACCTCAAGGTTATTGAATGCCTTGGAGGGTAAACTGTGCAGAGGAAGCACAGAGAGACAGAGTCACGGAGAAATCTACAGAGCTTTTCCAGGTGGGAATTGAGAAGGTGCAAGTGTGCACAAAGAGAGAATTCTCTATTGAGTTCAAAGAGAAGAGTATCAGAGGGAGATACTCACAGAATTGTCAAATACTCTGGGGGAAGACATGTGCAAAGAGTGCATCATGCCAACACTTAGATGAGTGTTGTAAGAAACCATTGGAAAGACTTCATCGAGGGCAAGGAGAGCGTCGAGGCATGAACTTGTTTCAATTTCAAAAATCTCAAGAGGAAGAGCACATGGTGTGTCAGGAGGGCACCAAAAGTCTTATAAGGAAGAAGAAGGGTCGATTCCCTTGGAAATATGAACAAGTTAAAAGATCAGGAGGCGTAGTGCAAAGTTGCATGCAGAGCACAAGTGTGTGTCAGGGATGAGATTAAATTTCATTGCCAAAGCTCAGGAGGAAAATCATAAGTCGAGACTCAAATCATTCGGGCTCACAGCAGAAGGTTCAAAGGTCGAAACCTTTGAACACTTAGAAAATTTCCCAAGTCCAAGAGAACAAAAAAGCTCAGAAGGAGGAACGACAACAACTGTCAGATCAGTTGCAAAAAGAGATCTGGACCGTCAGATTAGGATCCAAGATGAAGAATGAATGAACGAGGATAAGGACAGATCCCATCTGTTGGATCTGAGTGCATAGGATCAAAATTCATCTAATCAAGGTAAAGTGCACGGGCCTTAATCCTTTGTGTGCATAAGAGAGCAGACTTGCCGAAGTCTCGAAGCGATTAGGGACCGTTCATCATCAAGAGGGACACACGATAAGAATCTGTTGTCTTCTGGTGAGAGAACTCCGGGAGGAATGAGTGCGTAAGAGTTGAAACTCCTGAACCCCGAAGAGCCGAAGAGAATCTGGACCGTCGGATCGAGAGGGACGCGTGGTGGAAATCTATCGTCTCTGAGTGAAAGCACTCCGGGAGGAACGAGTGTGTATGAGTTTGAAACTCCCAAAGCCTGAAGAGCTAAAGTGAATCTGGACCGCTAGATCTAGAAGGAAATGTGTCGACAAATCGTAATCTCCAGGTGAAAACACTCTGGGAGAAAGTGAAGGAGGAGAATTTGAGAACGTCAAAACCTGAATATCCGAAGCAACTGGGAGTCATCGATCTACGGAAGGACACGTGTCGTTAGATCGTAGACTCCGGGTAAAATGCTCCGGGAGAAGTTGAGATTTGAGATTTCCAAAGGCCAAAGTTCTGAAGCGAACGAGAGCCGTCGATTTGAAGGAGGACACATGACACCATATCTATAACTCTGGAGGAAAGCAGAGGGGGAAAACGATAAAACCCCAAAGGAGATCTCGATCATTGATCGAGAAGGGGACCAAAGGACCGTTGATCTAGTTGAAAGGGCCAAAGTCCTAAAGAGAAGACAGAGCCTTTGATTTAGGAGAATATGTGGCAGACGATCTGCCATTTCGGAGAAATCACTCTGGAAGAAGCAAATAGTTGAGAGTTGAAACTCCTGAAGCCTGAAGGGAGAAATCAATCATGACCGTTGATTGAAAGGGACGGGTGTCAGTAGATCTCCCACTTCGGAAGATTTTCATGCGGAGGAAGCAAATATTTGAGAGTTGAAACTCTCGAAACCCAAAAGGTGAAATCAACCATAGCCATTGATTTGAAAGGGGGGTACGAGTCGAAAGATCGTGGATATCTGGGAATGCGTGTGAAAGGAGGAGAGAAGGAAGGAAAAAGAGGATAGATCTCAGTCGTTGATCACGAAACATCGCCGAGGTCAGGAGATCGACAGTCAAGCTGGATTGCAGGGGCAGAACATGCTCGGGCTTAAATTTTCTTAGAACGGGCCGCAATTTAAACCACAGTATTGCAAAAGGGACACATGGCAATTGGAGGTGAATTGCAGGGAGAAAAGAGGGGTGGCCTCAAACCATTCTTGGTTGCACCCGCAATCACATATTTACGTGAGGTCATAGCCCAGGGTCATATGCAGGAAGGGGCTAATGAAAAAGGAACTAGTGCCTAAATTCGATATTTCAGAAGCATGCAGGAAGAGGTCGTGGGTATCATAGGACCTGCACCAAAAGTCGAAAAGGGACCTATGTAAAGTTAGTTGGGGCCTAACAGAGGCCCGAAGAGTTGATCTGAATCCTTGATGTGAAAGATCCTAGACCAGGAAGTCGCACAGCCTCGAGGGGAGAAGGGGGTTATGCATCATTTTCTTCTCCAACTCTGAGAAATATGACTCTCTTATGTTTTCCATAAACACAATGCTCACAGAAATCCAAATCAATTTGTGTAAGATCTAGTAACAAATTTATTTTGTGAAGTATCTGCATCCCCTTCTCACTCATGTGTCCAAGCCTATGATGCCACAATGTTGTATCCACTCATGTAGAAGCTAAAGAGATAGAAGAGTCAGTATTACTAGTACATAAATACAATGTACCTACCTTCTCTCCTTTTTCTATCACCAGTGATCCTTTGGTGACCTTCCACACCTTATCTGTAAATATGGATATACAACCTTCACTTGCCAACTGCCCTGTTGAAATTAGATTTTTCCTTAGATCTGAAATATGTCTTACCTCTTTCAACAACCAATGGTTTCCATTCCTTTGCTTTATTTTTACCTATCCCATTCCAACAATTTTGCATGGTGCATCATCGCCCAAATGAACCTGTCCAAAATCACCTTGAACATAAGCTAGAAAATGTTTCCTATGGGGTGTGGCATGAAGTGAAGCCCGTGAATCTACAACCCAAGACTTGGAAATGTTATCTACAGAAAGAATCAAAGCATCTTGTAATGCATCACCTACTACATTTGCTTCCTAATTTTTCTCCTGATGTCCATCTCTTTGTTTCTTTGGAGCTTTGTAGTCTTTCTTCAGATGTCCTTTCTTCCCACAATTCCAACACTTTATCTTTCCCAGTCTGGATTTGGATTTTCCCTTCCTAGAATTCCCGCGATTCCCTAAGCCCTTTCCTCTATCCTTTTGTTTCCCCTGTTCTCCATGTTTAACGCATTACTTGATGTCTCACCTATGCTTTTCCATCACATTTCCTCACTAAGGATAACACCAACAACATCATCAAATTTTAAAGTGTTTGAACCAGAGATAGAGTTACTTACAGCCATGACCAAGTCGTTACAGTTTTCTGGCAATGAGCACAAGATTAGAAGAGCCCTGACCTCATCATCAAAGTCCACTTTTACAGAACTTAGTTGATTAATAACTATATTAAATTCATTTAAATGATCTACAACAGACCCACCTTCTGACATCTTCATATTAAATAATATCTTCATTAGAAATACCTTATTGGACATCGAGGTTTTTTCATGCAGTTTAGCCAATGCATCCATCATCTCCTTCATTACCTTTTCTTTCGAAATATTGAAAGCCATCGACGTTGTCAAGCTCATCCGTATCGTTCATAGTTCCTTTATGTCAAGAACGTCCCATTCTTTGTCCTTCATGGTCGTCGGATTCTTTTCTAGTCCACCCAATGGTAGGAATAGATCCTTCTGATATAAATAATATTTCATCTACATCTTCCATATGTGGTAGTTTTGGCTGTTAAATTTCTCAACCCTAAACTTTCCATCTTACGCCATTGCTCCCACTCGAACCAGGAACCCTCTTTTCTTGCGAGTTACATTTCGCTCTGATACCAGTTGTTAGAAAAACAGGATCGCAGAGAAATAAAATAAAACAAATGTGGAAATAAAACACATAAGATACACAATACAATAGAGACACAGATATATGTGGTTCACCCAGTTTGGGCTAGGTCCACCATATAAATTGTCAGGTCCTTCTTTTATTGTTATCCAACAAATGAAGGGATACAAACTACAACACACCCATTGTAACTTCCTCTTCTTTCTCTCACAATCTCCTCACTCGGAATACAATATTCACAATGATACATAGCCGCAATACATTTCCCTCCTAAAAGAGGGTTGCCTTCTAGAGCAAAAAACCCTAAAATAACTTCTACCGCAGATCTACGACCTTATAATGAACAGTCCAGATTTTCTATGAAAGTACAATATATGTTTACAAGAAAAAATTTCCTTCGGGGGCTTCACCCCCAAACCCCCATCGGGGAACATTATCCCCCGAACCCCCATCGGGGGGGCGCTTTACCCCGGACCCCGCAGGAGGGACAAGCCCCACCTACACTCCCCCGCGTGGAGAAGTGTACATTCTTTTGGGGTGTAAAGTCTTCATGGGGTATAAACACAGCT
>ML808834.1:97355-108233 GCA_009831015.1 Picea engelmannii
GGACAACAAGCATAACTTGTTGTTTCCCTCTTGTTCTAGGGATCGTTTCATCATATATTGTCTTGGTTTTGGTTTTCTAACAATTGTTTTGCAAGTATTCTTCATTGGAAACTTTTTCCTTAATTTATACTCATCCTCTATCAAGCCCCTAGAACCTTTCATTGTGACCTATATGGGTGCTCCATTCTTCTCCTTCGCTTATCCTTTGCAATCCCCCTAGGGTCACCCATGAAGCCTCCCTTGTGTGGGACTTGTCCTTCACTAAAATGAAGGGGATATCTATTGAGGTAATAGTGATAGGTGTCCCCAGTTGTGTCACATGCTTGTGTTTTGAGTTGGTATTTTCCCTAACTACAAATCTTGTGGTAACATGACCAATTTTTGTGAATAGTCTAGTTTGGGATTTACGATATTTGTGAAAAAAATGCAAGAGATGTAACAATTTTACTTTTGTTGTACATTTCAATATTGCATTCATTTAATTGATATATTTATAAGCATTATCCAAGGTATAAATTTCACCCATGTTATGATGTAGAGTACAAGTGACTTCTCTCATTACAATAAAACATTTAGAACAGAACAAAATTTACACAAATGTTTTTAGTGTGTCTTGTTAAGTATGTATCAATCACATCTTGATTATTTTATATGTTTGTGCTACATACAATGTGTTTGTACCCAATCCACTAGTTACTAGTTGTTATTGTAGAAAAACAAAGATTCGTGTACATGTAAAAAAACTTTTATTAGTTTAATGTATGACAATAAATATATATCAAAAACACCTTTTATGCAATGTCGAAAAGGAACAACTTGTGAATCTTACAATTAAAAATGATTCATAATTCATTAAAGAGCTCGAAGTTATAAAACAATTTAGTTTATTTTCACATGATGGTTTTAAATGGTTGTTAACTTTTTGTATCCAACATCATAAAATGAAGAAAAAAAATTATTTTCCAATTATACATAACCATAATAAAATGACATAATCACAATATAAATGTTGAAATAAAACATGTATATATCACTCTTCATTTCCATCACCCTTATCTTCCTCACTTGGAATGATAAAATGTGTGTTCTCAAAAATATATTTTAGTCTCAGATTGTGTCTTAGTATGAACCATCAATCCTTATCCAACACATCTAGGGAAAAAACACTCGATTGCACTGTTATGGGAAAATGTAAGGCCCCTTCTTTTCATTCTGCATCTTTTTAGAGTTGATACATATTAGCCCATATAACAATATTCCTTTAAATTATCCATGTTGAAGGTAGTATCACCACATGCGCCTAACCTTTTTGGCGTAACCTAAATTCCCCTCTATTAGGTTGTAATCATTGTGGACAAAACAACTAGATTCGTTGAATTCAACCTCCATTCCATATTCCAATGCGATAATTCCAATGTTAAAATCATGTCCATATGACCACATAGATGGGAACAAATGCACCTATAAAAATGTGAACAAAGAAGGGTGTCATATGTCTAATAACCTGAGCATTAATAAAAACATAATACATGCTATAATTCAAGCATGCATTATAAAGTGAATAATGTACACAAAGAATGTTGGCATATTTATAGACAGAAGGCAGCAGGCAGTGTGTTTTTCATTGATGGTGAGATTAGCACAATTATTAGTGCAACGATAATGGCATGGCAATGGAAAGAACAATAGTGAAGAGAAACAGTGATCGTTGGATCCCATTCAGAATTCTCGATGACCGTCAGATCTGAATTCAGATAGGAGGAGCACACAGTAGAAGAGAACAGATCTCAGGCATCAGATCTGAGCCCAAAGACCGACCGTCGTTGGATCCATAATAAGGAGCACAATCTTTACATGTAATATGAAGCAGGCCTACAAAATCCCAAAAGCAGGAGGACCATCCATCTTCAAGAAGGACACATGGCGAATGACTAGAATTTCGCTGACTTGCACATTGGAGGAGTCAACAGAGCACGGTGTGGGAACTCGTGATATGCGAAATCCTGAAATGATCTGGGTCGTCAGATCGAGGGTTGATATGGACCTTTGGATCGAGGTATGTTGTGGAACGTTGGATGCAGAGGACACATGGCGAGCAACTAGCATTTCGCTGACTGGAAAGCCAAGGAAAGGAGGTGCTCTATCCTTTGAAATCGTGAAATGTGAAATCACGACTTAATCTGAGTCGTTGATCAAAGGGAGAGTGTGGACCGTTGATCTGGCCCCATTTTAGAATTTCGGGGATCGCGACTTGGAGTGTCGAGACCCTTCATCACAGGAATGTCGAAATGCAAAACGCCTTTCGACATAGGCTGTGGTCACTGTCGGTGGTCATGTGAGGGGAAGGAGATAGCGTTTGCTAAGCTCCATTTCGAGGATCACGACTTGGAGTGTCAAGACCCTTCATCACAGGAATGTCGAAATGTCGAAATATGAAACGCCTTTTGGCATAGGTTGTGGTCACCGTTGGTGGTCATGTGATGGGAAGGAGCTAGCGTAGCTAGGATCCATTTCGGGTACCGGGATTCAAAGATTCAAGGAGACTCAAGGAAGAATCCCTTAATCGCGAATCGTGAAAGCCCTTTATGGATAAGCGCTTGGTCATCGCCATGCGCACATGAAGGAAGGAGATTGCAAGTTGCAAGGCTCCATTTCATGATCGAGAATTGGAAGAGTCAATGTGACTCGCAACAAAATTCATGAAACGCAAAACCGAAGTGTCTCTTGATTAGGCCCATGGTCACAGCCAGTGGGCATATGGGCTAAACGCAATACCTTGCGGATTTAATCCAACGGTGCTTGTTAATTGGAAATTTGATCAAAGGGCTATTGTTGGTCTTCATGATTAACTATTCAGTTACGATTCAATTAGCGGAACCGAATCATGATTCTTGGATTGTTACCAATTCTGTGGTTGAAGCATTTTTGCTCTATGAGATTTGAGAGGTAACTGAATGGAATAGCAGGCATAAAGGTGAGATGCAATGACTGTGTAAGGTTAGCAGTTCTGACTGAAAAATGAAGTAAACTGGGAGAAAGGAAAATTGCAGAATGCACAGTGTGAGATCAAACCCATAAATGATAAACAGAAGATAAACAGAGCAGAAGGATTATGAAGCAGAGAAGAATTGTGGAACAAAGGAGTAGTGGTAAGCATTGATATATTTGTACTGGTGGTTATTCATTCATTTATTTATAATCAGGGAGGTTGGGTGGTGCTAGGGAGGACAGTGGTCCTCTGATATTCAAGTTGGTGCTTGAATATTGGAAGTTGTATCTTCCATCTAGTTGTGGCTAGAAAAACAGGGTGGTGCTAGGGAAAACACAGAGTTTTATGTATGCAAGTTGGTGCTTGTATAAGTGGAAGTAGGTGCTTCCATCAAGTCGGTGTTGGAACACACAGGGAGTTGGTTCTTCCTTCTAGTGGGTGCTAGAGAAACCAGAGAGTTGGTGCTCTTAACAAGTTGGAGATTGTAAAATAGAGGTAGTAGCCTCACATCGAGTTGGTTCTCAAGGATAGATGATGTACAGAACTTAAAAGACTGCCTATCATTCGAAGAAGAATAGGTTTTCTCCCTTTATGGGTTTCCTCGTGAAAAATCTATCTCTGTGTATATCTTATGTGAGACTGATGTTCATTATTATTGTTGTTCATATCTTGTATAATATTGATGGTCACTTGAAAGAGACTAAAATTATTTGAATAGTCATAAATTGTTTAATCACAGTAACAACTGATTCACCCCCCCCGCACAGTTGTCTTAGTAATTTCAACAAAGAAAACCACATGTTAACAATTTCAAATATTTTAGATTTGAGTGTTGAACTCTATGCTTATTGAGAAAAAGAAAATGGTAGAGCCCAAGTCACACAAATCCATTTTTGTTGGTTACAATGAGGGATCAGGGCTCCAAGGCACTCAAGTTGTTTGATCGATCTATTCAAGATGTTATTATTCATAGAGATTTTCAATTTCATGAAAAATCTACACCACCTGATTCATTTGAACCTCATGTTACTTTCAATTTGCATGTTGTTGATATTGTGTCTAATGATGCTCATATTGATGAAGAGGTTAATATTTCTTGTACTCTTTTATATTTCAATGATTTGTCGTACTCTTCAAAATTTCCTAGTATTGTGCATGATACTAACAATTCATGTTCCTAGATGGAACATGAAGAGGTGGGATGTCAAAATCAAATAACCCAAGTAGAATATCTCTTGCAAGTGATGAAGAAATGAGGTATGCAAGCAACTCAAGTAATAATAGTAGTTCGAGTGATGAATGATGATAAAAATAAATTGAATGGGACAAGTTCTATATTTTGGAATGTCTATTTGTTAAAATCAAACATTTTGTTTAATGTGAACATATTGTCCCATTTGGATAACACCATGTTACAAATAATTGTAAAAAAAATTGTTGACATTTTAATTATCGTGGACCATTATGTCATCCTATTTTGTATGATAAAGGCTCTCTTATTCATGTATAATAAAATGGATTGTTATATTACCATCGTCAAATCTCCCTAAATACCAAGGTTAACTATGTATTTATAATTGTTGCAGAATGAGAGTGCAATATAAGACTTTCTTATCTGCTCTGAGGAAACCCTAATCGCTCCTCTCTCTTGCGGTCTTCATGGCTTCTCCATCGGAGGATCTAGAAGACCCCATCTACCACCTCCTCCCACTACAAATGTCGATGTTGTCATGGCTTTGGTTGTAGGTCTCCCTAAGCACCCTAAACAAGTGCATTAATGTTTTGTCAAGAAGCTTGACAAAATACCCTCCATCCCAGTTCAAGTTGGATCACATTCTTTGGCTCTGATATTTGCAGAGTTTGGTTTGGTTTGTCAGTTCACAGGGATCTAGGCCTCCCCTAGATCGGTCACTCTTTTGTTGGAGAAGAACTGGAAGCCCCATTTAATTGGAAGGATATCTCACTCCTTCTACGAAAGGGTTTTTTTTTCCCTCTTGTTTGAGAAGAAAGAAGATCGGGATTTGATTTTCAAGAGTGGCCTCTATTTCATGGGGGCTAGAGTCATTTACTTAAATCATTGCACTCTAGTTTTTAATCAAAAAATGGCATCCCCTCTACAGTTCTGGTATGGGTCTGCCTTCCCTTCTTTCCCCTACATTGTTGGAATGAAAAAACTCTCTGAGTCATTAGAAACTCTCTTGGTACCTATATTGATCGAGCAAAGTCCAAAGAAAATATCTAATCCTCTGCTCAAATATGTGTGGAAGTAGATCTAAAGAAGGGTCTTCCAGACCCCATAAATCTCACCTTGTACAATTGGGCATATCTACAAGAAGTGGGATATGATAAACTCCCCTTCAAGTGTAATATCTGCCATGAATATGGTCATTTTTCAAGAGATGCCTGAAAGAACCAATGGAACAACCCCCAACAGAGAAAAACGAGCAATGGAAACAATTAAAACTCAGTAAACAACCAACCAAACAAGTCCCTCATCTATTGAAAGTCCCTCATTCTAAGGGAGCTCCCTCCAATACAAAATCTCCAGAAGCCCCAACGTCCTCCTCAGCAGGAAATTCAAAAGGGGTCATTCCAACCAAGAATAAATATGAGATCTTATCAGAAGAAGAAAGAGATCTAGAGACAAATCCCAACCCTAGCTGTCAGGAGCCCTAGAATTGGGAAAAAAAAGTACACTACATGGTCACACCACGAAGGAACATCGACCTACTAAGAACCAGGGTGGTTTTGTTCCCCCAAAGGGGGGATACCCTAAATCCTCCTGTAAATGATGAAGCTCATCTCCTGGAATTGTAGGGGACTTGGGAATGAAAATAAAAAAGAATTAATCCAAAACCTTATTCAGAAAGAAATGCCTCGATTTCTCTCCTCCAAGAGACAAAGATGAAGGATACATAGGTCCTTCAACAAAGTGGTTTCATGTGGAAAGGAAGTGAAGGAAAGACAGTCAATTCATGAGGATCATCTAGGGATTTGTGCACCTTGCGGAACACTCAACAATTCAGGTTAGAAAATTAGTCACATGAGGCAAATTGGATACTGGTGTCTCTAGTGCATCTTTCAATGGGTAAGCTCTTTTCTATTATAAATGTGTGTATGCCTTAAATTTACAAAGATAAACTGAGTTTTTGTAATTACTTGATATCTCTTCAAGGAAACCTAAGTACTTCCTCACTCATCATTGTTGGGGACTTTAATACAAAAATTCATGTTTCTGAAAAGTGAGGAGGATCAAGAGCTTTTCCAATCTATGGACCTGCTTGACATAAAACCCTCCAACGGTCATTTCACTTGGTCCAATAAAAGACAAGGGGATGGACATATTACAGCTAGGCTCGATCATTTCCTTATCAAAAACAACTTTCTAGAAGATTAAGTTGAGGCCCTTTCCCATATCCTTCCTTAGGTGGGCTCCAATCACAGACCCATTTCCTTGGAACTTTCCCCTCTTGATCCTTTGGGACCTCTCCCTTTTCGTTCCAAACCCTGCTATATGCAGGATCCCTCCTTTCATGAGTTGGTTTCTGCCTCTTAGTATATATGGATACAAGTTTCCCTTGTTCACATTTGGGAACAAAAACTCAAAGCTACTAAACATGCCATTAGAAATTGGGTCAAAATAAAAGCAGCAAGGATAAAATGGAATCTTATGACTTGTTATCAAAAATGGAAAATATGTGAATTCAATTGGAAACGACACCCATCTCCCCCTCTATATTAATTGAAGAATAGAAAAAATTTCAAGATTACGAAAAAAAATTAAAAGCAAAAGAAGAAGATTGGCGTATGAAGTCCAATAGTGTATGTTTAAAGGCGGGAGACCAAAATACCAAGTTTTTTCATAGACAAGACAAAGCACGCTTGTGGAGAAATAAAATTTTAGAGCTCCGAGATGAGGAAGGTTGCAATATTTTAGAACAATAGCAGATCAAGCATGCAACAAAATTACACTATGAATCCCTATACACATAGAATGAATAAGGTGACAAGAAATCCCAAGAAAACCTTCTCAATAATATTGCTAAGATTATTAACATGGAGGACAATTCCAAACTTTCCCAGCCAGTGACATAAGAAGAAGTATTTGGTGTACTGCAATCTATGAACCCAGACAAAGCTATTGGGCTTGATGGCTTCTCAATGCACTTATATCTTGGATTCTAGTCCACAATAAAAAAAATATTTAATTTGTGTCACCCAATATGTACAAAAATTTGTAAGAATGGGAGGTAGTGATAACTCTTTGTTCTTAGCACTCATCACCAAAGAATTCAACCCTTCCACCTTTACCCACTTTAGGCCTATCTCCCTCTGTGATTTCTCCTATAAGATCATTTCAAAAATCATTGCAAACATAATCAAACCCTTCCTCCCCAAACTCATTTGTCCAAATCAAGGAGGCTTTGTGGAGAAAAGGAAAATGATTGATAATATTTTGATTGTGCAAGAAACAATCCACTACAACAAAAGTTGAGGGAGGAAAGGAATGTTCATAAAACTGGACATGGCCAATGCTTTTGACAGGGTAAGACATAGTTCCCTTTTTGTTGTTCTAGCAAGGTTTGGTTTTGGACCAAATTTTCTAGCATGGATCTCAGCCTGTATATGGGATCCCTGGATCTCTCCTCTGATAAATGGAAGACTGGTAGAATTATTCAAGATCACAAGAGGACTCTAGTAGGGATTCCCTCTTTCACCTATCCTCTATATTCTCATGGCAGAAGCATTGAGTAGGCAGCTAGAAAAATCATATCAATCCAAACTCATTCCAAGTATTAAAATTGCACAAAGAACAAAAAGAGTTAATCATTCCCAATTTGTTTATGAAACCATTTTGATGGGAGGGTCATCTACAATTATAGATAAGAGATTCAATGATATTCTTATGGAGTTCATAAAATATTTTGGTGGCAAGATAAACATGCAGAAAATCACATCTATGTTTGGAACATTAATTCCAAAGTGGCCTCAAGCATAGTAGGAATCCTTCAATTCCCTTTGCAAGAAAATTGGACCTCCTTCAAATACTTGGGAATTCCCATTTGTTTACAGCATATTCTTAGTTTTGTCTAGCTCCCAATAATAGATAAGATCATATCCAAATTCACTCAAGGGGGTATCAGTGGCTTAACCCTGCAGGTAGAGTGGTGCTCATTAAATATATTCTTTCTACCCTTCTAATATTCCAATTCTCTTCATTACTAGCCCCACCTAGTGTTAAGTCATCCATAGCCCAAGAAATTCACAAATTCCTTTGGAGGGGGGGGAAGTGGAGTCGAACACTAAAAGTATGCATCTTGTAAAATAACAGACGATTTGAGATCCTAAGTCACATGGGGGTTTGATAATTCTTGACCCCAATCTTTCCAATTTTGCCTTGGGGGAAAAAATCCTTTGGAGATTGGTAACCAAAAAATTGGAACGGTGGAAAAAAGATTTGTTGCAAAAATATTTGGCAGGGGATAGGTTGTTTTGTCTCAATTCTCCCTTATTATGTCAACCAAGTTCCCCAATTTGGAATCTTATGAAGGCCTCCCTCCCTTTGTTTCAAAATAAAAGCACTTGGATTCCTAAAAATGACCGCAACATTCTCTTGTGGACAGACAATATTATGGAAAATCCTCCTCTTTTGCAAGATCTTTCCCTTCTTCCATTGTTCCAATGATGTTCTAATCAGTGAATCTCTACCTTATTTGATATCTCTAATTGTAATTCAGCAGGATCGTGTGTTGGCTGGCACTTGGATAATCTCCCTACCCACCTTCAAAGGATTTTCCAAATTCTCACTACGAAACTTAAAGGATGTGCCCCTTCGCATCAGTCTATCAAGGACTCTCATGGTTGGGGAAATGGACACTATATAGTTAAGGCTAGATGTAAATTTATGCTATAACAATCCCCATTTCATTCTAGATTGAACATGTGGGCCCAAATTTGATATATAGAAAACCTGCCTAAAATTAATATCTTATGTTGGACACTGGCACATGGGAATTTCCTCATGGGGGAGGACTTACAAAAAAGAGGAATCGAAGAGCCCTTTCATTGCATATTATGTAAACATGAGGAGGAGAACTTAGGGAACTTGTTTCTGAACTATCAATATGTGCAATCAGTCTGGGGCATGACTCTTCAAAAATTGTTCCCACTTATCAATTGGCCTGCCTCTCCCATCCAATTGTTCAACCGGTGGCGAGCCTTGTATGGAGGTTCTTTAGAAAATAAACGACCTCTTATATATTTATTCATGGTTGTACCTAAGTTTTTTACTTCAAAAATCTGGTTAGCTATAAATAGGGCTACATTTTTAGAAATGCTTCATCCCACACAGCTAGTGGCTAACAAATGTAGAGGGTTGTTGATCGAATAGTCAAAGGAAAACGAAGGATTTTGGAATCCATCTTCTATAAAGGGTGGAACAATCTTGGATTCAACATCTTAATCTCCCTCATCCTTAGAGTGATGGATCCTCCTTCCTCCTCTCTCCCTCCCTCCTCCCTTCTCCTCAGTGGAAGCTTCACATAACAAGTTTGGAATTTGTCGATTGGTTGAAGAAAAAGGATAGGCCTATATTATGTTTTTATGATGCTTCAACTGGTAACCTCGGGGTGGAAGGAGTGGGTGGGGTTATCTTTTCCCCCGGAGGTAATCAAGAGCTCACTTTTTCATGGATTTTGGGCAAGGCAACAAATAACCAAGAAGAAGCATATGCCCTCCTTCAGGGTATTCTCTTAGCCAAGAAACATGAGTTCAATTGTTTAATCATACATAAAGATTTGAAGGTGGTAATTATCTGGTAATTATCTGAGACATTAAATTACAAAACATATTCATAAGGATTCATAAATAATTGGAAGCATTGACGTCTTTTCTCTTCTTTTATGTACTCAAATCCAATAATACCATAGAAAAATCTCAAGCTACCTTGGTTTTCTGTGATCAAATAGGAAGTCGTCGCTCTAATGGAATTCTATCCTTCCACCACATCCCTTATTTATCCATGTTTTTGTTTAAATCTTGGTGGATAAACCCTCAAAGGTCCACGACCCATCTCGTAAGCACTCTTGTCATGCACGCCTCATATGGGAATATGGATTTGACCTGTGTCTCTTTGGAAGAGTACGTGTCAATAGACTTGGCTACTAGATCCCTTCCACTTCATGAACCTATCTTCCTTCCCATTGATTTAAGCATGTGGCCCTATTATCTATCTCGATCAACACTTCCCCAATCAAATAGAAATCATAACTCATTCATAGATCGATCTCTCTGTACCACTTCTATGGCGTCATCTAGTACCACCCCATCCCTATCCACCTTCAGTAATCATGCTCCGTCCATCCTGAATTGGATCTTCAGATTAAATGAAAGGATATTACAGTTCATGGTTCCGAATTTGGACATTCAATAATATTGGCGGTGGCATTCGCTTGCACAAAGAACGAGAAGAATAAGGATGGCTTGAGGGATAGAGAGAGGCGCCACAGTTAGTTTGTCTCAACAATTTATGAAATCCAAATTCCTGCAAGTGTGTGCCTCTTCTTGCAAAGTTATAGTGTTGGAACTCGAGGAAGCTCTGAATTGCACATCCCAGAAATGGAAAATCGAAGAGCGATGCATGTGCATTGGCAACGAGTAGTGTAGGAGGAAGACTATGTCATGTTGGATCAATATGTCCAAGCCATTCACATTCTTCTAGAAAACTTATCATCACAATTAGCCACCAACATGGAATTACTGATATAACAAAGGTTCAAGTAGCAAATGATTGAGGATGAAGTGGGAGCTATCAGAACAGAAGTAGAAGAGATGTGCCAACAATCAATCTCTTCCAGACCTGAAAGTGCAACAACAAGGATCTCAAAAGA
>ML808835.1:0-19087 GCA_009831015.1 Picea engelmannii
CAAGGAGTATGACATTGCATGCTAGTTTTCCCTTACAATTATGGGAATATGTTGTAGATAATATTGTTTACTTAATAAAAAGAGGAACTTCAAGCTCTTTGGATGGTATAATTCGAGAGGAGGCATGGATAGACAAAATGTTAAACTATTCCTTTTTGAAGACTTTCAGTTGTGAATAATTTGTCCACGTTGATAAAGAAAATAGAACAAAGCTTGAGGAAAAATCCAAGATTTTGGTTATTGCTTATGAGATTATGAAAATCAAAAAATCCTTAGGAGTAGAAATTTCATATTCAATGAGAAGGTCATGTACAAAGATCAATTGCAGGGAAAGAAACAGGAAAAAGAAAGACCAGAATACATAGTGTTTGATGAGATCACTGAAAAAGAAATTCCAAAGCTACCAGAAAATCAAAATGTACAACAACATGAGCAACATGTACCTCAAGCTCCTGCAAGTGTTGTTAGAAGATATACCAGGTAAGTATAACCCCTGAACGATACTCTCCTTCATTGTATTATTTATTGTTGACTGGTTCTGGTGAACCGGAATGTTATGAAGAGGCAATGCAGGTAGACACTAAAAATAAGTGGGAGTAAGGAATGAAAGAGGAAATGGATTCCATGGTAAATAACCAGACTTGGGGTTTGGTTCAGTTTCCTGTAGGAAAAAGAGAATTATAGAATAAATGGGTTTACAAGTTGAAGGAAGAAGATGGAGGAAAAAAAAGGTGCAAGGATAGACTTGTTGTAAAGGGGTTTGCACAAAAGAAAGGTACTGATTTTGATGAAATATTTTCTCATGTTGTTAAAATGAATTCAATTAAGACTATTTTAAGTCTTGTGGTAGTAGAAGTTTTACATCTTGAACAATTAGATGTAAAAACATTTTTTCTCCATGAGGATTTGGAGGAAGAGATTTATATGTAGCAACCACAAGGGTATGAGGTCAAAGGGAAGAAAAATTTGGTATGCAAGTTGAAGAAGAGCTTGTATGGCCTAAAGCAAGCTCCAAGGAAGTGATATATGAAGTTTGACAGGTTTATGACAGAACAAGGTTATAGTATATGTCATTATGATCACTGTGTTTATTTTAAAAAGCTATAAAATGGAAGCTATATTATCTTGCTATTGCATGTAGATGACATGCTTGTTGTAGGGTCTAATATGCAAGATATACATGTTATCAAGAAGAAATTAGCTAATTCATTTGCGATGAAGGATTTGGGTTCCGCAAAGAAAATCCTTGGTATGATAATAACAAGACATAGGAAAAAATGCAAATTGACATTGTCTCAGGGTGAGTACATAGAGAAGGTGTTGGAGAGGTTTAGAATGCAGAATGAAAAACCAGTTAGTACACCTTTGGCTAGACATTTCACATTAGCTAAGGAAATGTGTCCCAAGACACAAGAGGAGATAGAATACATGTCCATGGTCCCTTATTCATCAATAGTTGGCAGCTTGATGTATGTGATGGTTTGCATAAGACTAGATATTTCACATGCAGTGGAAGTTGTGAGCAGGTATATGAACAATCCAGGTAAAGAACATTGGGAGGCCATAAAGTGGATTCTCAGGTATTTGAGAGGTATTGCTACTCATGCTTTATGTTTTGCAGGTTTAGACACTATTTTACAGGGATATGTTGATTCAAATATGGTAGGTGATAAAAATAATAGGATGAGCACCATATGATATGTTTTTGCTACAGGTGGAACAATACTAAGTTGGATTTCGAAACTACAAAAGTTTGTTGCACTTTAAACAACAAAAGTTGAGTATGTTTCTCCTATAGAGGCTAGTAAAGAAATGATTTGGTTACATAGGCTTATGGAGGATTTGGGAAAGAAGCAAGAGAATAATAGGTTGTATTGTGACAGTGAGAGTGCAATTCATATTTCAAAGAACTCATCCTTCCATTTGAATACTAATAATATACAACTCAAGTACCATTTCATATGATCCATCTTGGAAGATGGCCATTTGAAGTTGGAAAATATACACACTAGCCAGAATATTGCAAACATGTTAACAAAGGGAGTAACCAGGGAGAAACTGAGTTCCTTCTCAGTCTCAATTGGTATTCAAGCATGAAGGTAAAGATGAGAAATTTTCCAAGTCCAAGAAGGATGATAGTCCAGCAGATACAATAGCGATGGAGTTGTTGATATCGGTCTCCAAGTGGGATATTGTTGGTTGTAGAGCATGATTATCTTCTTGATTCAGAGGCCTTTGTTTTTAACCATGTTTATACCCCATGAAGAATTTACACCCTGGAAGAATGTACACTCCTCCACACGAGGGGATGCAGGGGGGATTTCCCCTCCTGGGGGGTTTGGGGGCAAGCGAGGTCAGGGGAGAAGCCCCTGAAGGAAAAATTTCCTTGTAAATGCATTTTTTAATTTCATAGTAAATCTGGACCGTTCATTATAAGGTCACAGATCTGACGGTAGAAGTTATGTTAGGGTTTTTTTCCCTAGAAGGAAACCCTCCTTTATGAGGGAAATGTATTGCAACTATGTATCATTGTCAATATTTTATTCTGAGCGAGGAGACTAGGAGAAAAAGGAGAGGAAGTTACATCGGGTGTGTTGTAGGTTGTATCCCCTCATTTGTTGGATAATAATAAAGGAAGGACCTGGAAATTTCTCTGGTGGACGTAGACCACACTCGGTGAACGACGTATATCTGTGTCTTTATTGTATTGTGTATCTTTTGTGTTTTATTTCCGCATTTGTTTTATTTTATTGCTCCGCTATCCTATTTTTCTAACATGCACTACTTGCCATCCAATCTCCCTTTTTCACTTAATGATTTTGTTCTAATTCTCCCCAAGATTGAATGGAATGCAATTTTGATTAAATATTATTGCACTAGTAAAGTATATTGGTTTTTTAATATTATCGATAACCGCATGTCATTTGTAGAGGGGAACCAATACCAATTCAGTGTTCCTTGTATGGATGAATTCACTTATAATGGTGTGTTCATACATGTTGAAGCATACCAACAAATCTACAAAATTTAATTTATTAAATTTGATTACTAGTGTGTTTATGATGTCATAGATCACCAATCATGGTCCCTCATTATATTTCAGAGTGCACTAATAAATATAAGAAATTTATTTTAATATAATTCACTCAATGATGTACAATGTTGAAATGGATGTTGTTATCACCTATTATGTTCTACAAAGTTTTATCTCTCACCCCTTACTTTCTGCATTATAATTTTTTTGTATAGGTTGTAAATCCTCATCATATATTGTTAAAGGTTCAAAATATTTATCATGGGGGTAAAAATAATGTTATGTTGTTAGGAATGAGAGATATTTAGTCTTGTAAGAGGGGATAGAAGGAGTTATGCACAAGTTTATATAATTGTCTCATGACATCATTTAGTTTTAAATATTTACATAATAGTCATATTTCATGGAATAACTTATGTTTCATGATTACCAAAGTTAGATAGCATCTTTTCAAGTCAATTCCATCCAAAAAATGCCAAAGGACAGTTTTTTTAGGGCGCTACAAGAACTTCCACTTGTCCTTAATTTTCATCATTACGAGTATTGTTGGAGGAGTCTGAAGACGTGGATCGTCCTACCTGGTAGAAGGAAAACTCAAGGAGGTTACCAAGTATGCAATCAACATCACAACATGTAGAGGTGGCGGTACTTTCACCTGTTTGTATCTATTATCCAATATGTCATGCGGATGGGGTTTTAAAAAACAATTTTTTCAAACTGGCGGTATTATTTGACACTCTAGTTTCACATTGCAACGAGTCGATTTGAATTTCCTCCATACATCCAACAAATATCGTATCTATCTACATATAGCAGGAATATCCCACTTCTAAAACAAGTAATCCAGTCTATTGGTCGTGGCAATAGATATGGGTAAAAGTGGACATGAAAACATAAAGGAACCGAATGGACCTAAGCTTATGGAGGCATACAAAAACATCAAACATGTCTTTGACCAATATGGATGGTATATGTAATGCGCTAAATTGGATGGTTACCACTATGATGTAGCTTGGGAATTCATTGAAGGATTTGATGGACAGAGGGTTCGAATTGCTAATCTGATAATGCAGGTTACAGAGGACTCAATTGAAAAAACCTTTAATCTCCCTTATAATGGTGAAAATGGTTCAAGAACAAGTTAATCATGGGTGGGGATGTCAATCAATTTCTGAAACTAGAACAAAGAGATCCAAATTGGGCCAAGGGTATTCCTAAGGACTAGATATTTGATGAATGGTTGGATGCTTTGCAAATGCTAAAACACTATATCGCATGTGAAGTTTGTTTCACTATTGTGTTCTTGTTTCATCTTTGATTCCTCCTTCATTTGTGTGGAATTAAAAGGATGATATTTTTATCCTATTTATTGAAGAACCTGAATAAAACGACCATGAAAATTCAAGCAAATCCCAAGACTCCCTGGGATAGTATCTATCATCAAGGGTTAATGAAGGTATTCATTAAGGCGGAGCTCGAGAAAAGATAGAGGACATGGGATAAATTATTAATCCAATCAGGGTTTCAAACAAAAGTTCATCCTCCTGCCCAAAAGTTGCCTAACAAATTTGTTGATCCAACACAAGGAGAATCATCAAGTACAAGTCAACTTGTTGTTTCAAGGAAGAATAAAAGGAAAACCAGTTTGAATATTTCATTTGAACAAGTCGAGGCTACCCCAACTAGTTTGAAAACAAGTGAAGGATATTCTCATGCACTGGGTAGAGGTAGGCATCCTTTCCCACATGCACAAAAGGTTTATATCAGAAAACGTAAAAGGTTAGTAGAACCTTTGATATTGAATGAGATTCAAGAACCTGAGACAATACAGGTACATTCAAGCCCTGTACAACCTAAAGAACCTATTCCAAATATTCTTCCTCCTATTTCTAGTTCTTTTGAAGATGATGTTCATAGATATAAAGTTTTGATAAGGAAAAGAAGTACTAGGCCACAAAACAAGTTCAGATTGAAATCTAAAGCCATGTATAACCCTACAATCAAGGATAAGGTTATAGTAATCAATGAGGAACCTACAAACCCTAATGTGGGCCATTAACAAGAAATAAGGATTCTACAACTAGATTTGAGCAGAAGAAATATAACAAGGAGGATCTAGTAGCAAATAGAAAGGTTCCAACAGAAAAAGACAAAGTTTCTAGAAGACAACAAAGGAAACAAAGTAAATAGAGAAAGAAGGGCCCAAAACCTATGACCATATCTAAAGAGGATAAGCCAAAGAAAATCACCAGTTGTTCTCAAACAACGAAAACAAGAGGAAACAATTTGGATCTAATTTTTGAAGCAGCTAAATCTGTCTTCCAGGGAGACGTTTCAATTTGAGAACTTAAGTTTCTATGCAAAACCTAATTTTTGACTAAAAGATGATGGATGTGTGAAGAAATCCTTTTTGTTTTGACGCACTTAAGGTGTTATATCCCTATCAGTAATATTGGTTGTAACCTGGGAAAGAAAAAGGCATGAAGAATATTAAAATCTGATTTTAAAAGAGCGCTACAGGAATTTCCTACATCTCTCCTCACAGGAAAAATATTGGCGCTACAGGAAGACTTGTAACAGTCGATTTTGCAGTAGAAGACAAAGAATTGCATTTTTTTTTATAGGAAAAGTAGGCGATGAGGTAAATATTTTATGGAATTAGAAGAAAGAGTATGCTATTCCTTTTAAATCTGATCTACAACCTATTTCTGGTGGATGACAATGCATATCAGTAATCTATTTCGAATTGTCAAAGTGTTGGATCAAATGGATCACAAAGGATCAGGTGGATTTCTGAAGACTAGGTGAAGAATGCAGCGTACCAACCAAGTGTAATCAATTCAACAAAGGACCTATCTCTATGAAAAGTTGTTTCCTATATTATAGGATCTAAATTGTAACTATTTTCCAATTCTGTATATCAATAGATATATGCAAAATTCACCCTTGAGGCTTGTAGGAGTTAGTTTTGAGATATCCTTGAATATCAAATTGATCATAAATCTACTAAACTGATGTAAAACTATATATATTTAATGATGAAGAGGAAGAAAGGGTTCAATACCTGTTTTGGCTTGATATTGTATATCTAAAGACTGTTTTTATTCGTCTTTCCTATTTTAAGACTTCAGCTACTAATAAAGTTAATGGTTAGTTTTGTGTTCCTTCTCTATTTATCATCTTCTTGTTTTCTTCTGAAACACTCTGCTGATGTTATATGATGTTATGAAAAATTCTTATGTGATGAGAAGGTTTCTTTAAAATATTTTTAGTAATATTTTCCACATTGGTGTTTCTTCTCCTTAAATCTTATTTGGAATGATTTATAGATAAAGGTTTATTCTTCTACTGTATAAGTACATTAAGGACAATATTTTTTTATTGGTGGATTTATCAGTTTTGTCTTTCCCTTATCTCAATCACATCACTCAAAACATTAAGTCTCTAGCCATTAGTTTTATTTACCTGACTTGTTGCACCTAGGTAAGCGATCTTAATAGATCATACCATTATTTCTTTTCAAACCAAGCAAGGATTTATCCATTTTTAAAATCCCTATTGAACATTTTGAAACAAGGTTTGCTAGGCTTGAATCAATAACAGTGTTGACATGACTTATAGCACTAACATATGTATTGATCATGGTAAATATGTACATTTGAAGCACACTGACAAGTATGGAAATATTTAATGTATTCAATTTGATTAATGGTGCAATTTTTATTTATAAGACTACCAACCATGGTTCCAATGTACTTTCCCGAGTGCACTTGTAAGAGTGGAAAAAATACAAATTTAGTATTCATTGTACAATTTTCTTGTTATGTACATAAGCAATGAGTATGATGTCTCGATACGTTTGATAGAGAATCAACAAGTGGGGAAAAATTATATGAATAAAACTACTCTCAATGATATTAGGAGCACCACCAATGGTTCCTCCTAATATCATAACGAGAACTTAAAAAGTGCATGATATTTTTTATTTTTAGTGGTGCACTATATTTGACTAATTATACCACACATGATCCATCCTATTAATAACAAGGATGCATCACACAATTCAGTGCAAGTCAAATGACTTGAATACACCACATAGAAATACAAAAAAAATTGAAAAAAGATAAATTAAAGTTGAATTCAAAATTTTAAACTGCCAAAACAGTAAATGAGGGGATAACAATGAATTTTACCTAGTTTGTTTCATGTTAAGGAGACATGGTCTCTACATAGGGAAAATATGAATTTGGTAATGTTGTGAAAAATTACATAATGAACCAAATCCACTAGGAAAGAAAGAAAATTGAGGAATTTGACATAATGGTAGCGCTGACAATAGGGTGGTCATACATGGATTGTAAGAACTAATGCTTATATATTTTCAAGAACCAGGGAATGTTAAAATGAAATTAAATCTAGGTATTTTTTTAACCCTACCTTGGTGCACCCAATAAAAATATGTTCGGATGTGTTTAGATGTTCTAAGCACACTATTAGGGATTTTAAAATATGTTAATAGGTGTGCCATTTGTTATTAAGCGTTGATGAGTGAGATAATTATTGTTGGAATACTGAGAAGGGAGGTGAATCAATATTCAACAATTTTTAGCACTTTTAATCACAATATGCAAGCATTTAATATATTAACAATTTATCACTTATTATTGTATTCAATATACCATAAACATGTAGCCACAAATACACAATACACAAGAATTTTATGTGGAAACCCAAATGGGAGAAAACCACGAAATTCTTTCTTATATATCAAAATATTTCATTCATAGGAAGCATCAACTTCCAAAATTCTCCAGCACCAACCCCTTGATTTACAGGCTCCAACTTGAAGGAAACTACAACTCCCTAGATTCTCCAGCTCCAACTAGAAGGAGGTTCTAACCCCTTGATTTACAGGCTCCAACTTGGAGAAAGCTATAACTCTTTGTATTCTCCAGCACCAACTGGAAGGAGGCTACAAACCCCTTTCCTTGCCCCTTCCTTTCTCTCTGAAATATAAATGTAGACTCAACCTGTCACTTCTGTTGTCATTTATACTAATACATCATCATCATCAAAAAGAGTTCCACCTCAATAACCACATAAGACTTATGCCAATATAACCAAGAAAATTTCTCACAACATATGTCAAACATCACCAAGACATGCCTCAATCATGTACCATAATCTCCAAGGTGTACAACAAAGCATGTTCCATCATATTCTCACAATCACCAATTTATGCCTCTATCCATGTGCTGAAGTCCTCCAAGATATGCCTCAAAGCATATACCATAACATCAAGATGAAAATTTCAAGACATATAGAAAACCATACCTTTTATCATATAAGAAACTAATACATAAGATCAAAGACCAACAAACCTTCCTCAAGCTTCAACATCAAGACAATATCATCATCATCAAACGTTTCCTTAGCCTTGCGAGACTAGATCGGACAACAAGCAGTGCCTCGCTTGACGCATACTGTGAAACTTGCGAGGGCCTCATGGGATGCCCTATACCTGACCCATGGGGGTATTCTCAATTAGGGTTACTAGAAACCCTTCTCCAATCTAGGGCTCTAAGACTTCCTTCTTCACACTCGTCTTCTACCTCAGCTTCACTAAGAAATCACATACTTGCTTGATTTCTTAATCATTCTGAGAGCATCTTTGTTGTGTATTTATACCCTTCCAAGTAACTCCTTTATTTGACTTTATGGTCGACTTGTAACTTATTATTTGCAAAAAAAATTCTCCTTTAATTAGTTTTGGGGTTGACTTGTAACTTTTTGTTGTAACCATTTAGGGGATTTTTAACCATACTTTAAGGATTAATATTTGAGAGAGTATAACTTCTCAACCGTGAGGAACCATGTCCCATACCACCTACCATTCTAAAAAACATGATGATGACCATACATCTATGATCGTTTTGCATCCATTTGTAGTGTCCTTCACCATCTTTTTCTCCAATCAACTTCAGGCTTCATGACCAATCCTTTGGGACTTCATAACTACTTAACCACTTAACCATACTTCAACGGATTATTGTAGACTTCTTCAAAGTGTCTTCCTACGAGGGCCATGCTTAAATCTACGCCATAAGGGGACCACTTTGGAGACTTCTTCAAATACTCTCATTACTTCTAGAAGTTTCCAAACTTCTTCTAGGGTTGAAATCAATGACAACCAATTTTCCAACAATTATTAAGTGCAATGATAAGTTTTTGTAATTTATTTTAATAAAAAATGATATTTTATAAAAAAATATTTAAACCTTATGTGGTGCTTCTTACATGGAAATGCATTGGTGTGCTTACTATTTACAAATGCATTGATTAGGTTTGTTTGGTGCATTGATAATTGAATGCACTAGGGAACCATATATGTGAGTGAACTTATAGGTGTTTGTAACTTTTAAATAAAATCTATATTGTTTAGAAAATGGATAAATCTTATCTAGTGCATCTCATATAAGGATGCACTAGTGTGATTATGGTTTAATATTGATTCACCAACTAGAGTTTTATCATGAAATAAATAAAAAATGACCTCCATTGTGTTAACACTCTGTAATTTTCCCAAGGCTCTGGAGGCAATCAATGATGTAACATCAAACCACTTGGAGTCTTGTATTTAGCCCTCCAAGAATGAGAGAGGGTTCTCTCTATCTAATTTAGCTTTGTTTGGATCAGATGTTAGGCTAGTTATAAAAGTACAGAGGTTGGTTTATAAATTGGTTGGTTGGAACAAGAAGGGAAAGCCATTAGGTATGGAGTCAAAGAGGTTTCATACAATCAAGATAGGTTCTACAGAAAACACAACAGGGAAGGATAAGCACCTATGTTGGATTCTTGAGATTATTGAATGATGTGAAAGAAAAGGTGAGGAGATAATATTGTACCAAAGCAACTAACAATTCTGGAACTAATCCTCTAGCAGAAAACACAAAAATAATCCAAAATCAGGAATAGAGTGCACTTAAAAACAAATTCTATCCTTTAGTCTTCAATTGAATAACTCAGATTGGAAACAAATAAAATTATCACAGAGAATGGAGAAACATAAACAAAGGCAGAATGCACTTTACCAACATAAATGACACATGAATCTTGTTGATGTCTCAACTGTATTACTGAAAAATGAATCCATGGAGGCTTTGTGAGCTCTAATACAAGATTAAATCATGGTCCCCACTGATCAACCATTGTACATTTGACTTATTAAAATATATAGAACAGACTCTCCCCCAGGCTCAGGAGGTCGAATTCAACAACCTTGGCAAAAAATAGAAACAAATCCTTGAAAATCTTGAACTGTTTGTCATGAAAGACGGGCCGAAATGCTGAAAAAAGGGGTCAACTCAGACATTCGTATCTCCCAAAATATGAGAGTTGTGTGAAAACGGAAATATGTTATTGTAGATGAGTCCTTCCTAAACCAAAACCGCTTTTATTTTTTCCAAATTCATCTCCATATATCCAAAATAGCTCCCTCCATATCATGACCAAAATCTGAAAACTGGAAACATGAAAAATGGTGCTTAGAGATGGCTTCGATTCTCCAAACAGATGACACCTGTGAAACAACTGAGAGAGATTTTGTTCTTCATCCCATTACAAAGAAAACCCTCTCTTGGGTTTTCAAAATTCCTTCAGTTTTGGTCGGAAACACTCTCGAAAAATAGATGGTCAAAAATGGAAAAAATGGTTTTTTTGTTATTTTGGGAAAGGCGGTTTTGGAGGGGGGAAAGTGGTTTTCGGACCCTCCCTGTAGTGGTAAGTGATATTGGGAAAGAGGGGTCCAATTTCACCATATGGTGACAAGTGTCCCTTGCAAAACCACTCACTCGGACCCCCTCCTTGTTAAAGTTAGAATGGACCGGGGGGGGGTACAGCAAAATTATTAGCGTTCATTGATTTTTAGGGATATGTGCATAAGGTGCATGTTTTTACTTTTTGTTTTATATTTTATTTGCTTTTTTTTATTATGTCTTTTCGTTTTAATTTTATTTGTTTTATTTTTTATTTGTTTTTACTTTTTACGTGTTTTCATTTTCATTTTCAATTTTTATTTTGCTTTATTATTATTTGTTATGTGTTTATTATATGTATTATTAATGTTTTACGATTTTTTTGTTTTAGTTTTAGTTTTATGTATTTTATATTTTTTTTAACTTTTTTTATTGTTTTTATTTTTTAAAATGTTTTATTTTAATTAATGTTTTAATTTTATTTTTTTATTGATTTTATTTTATAACTTTTATTACTTTATTGTAATTTGTTTTTGAAATGTTTTTAATTATTAAACTTTTTACAATGTTTTTTGTTTATCAATTATTTATCTGAAATTAATTATTAGCCTAACCCAATTACTAACCTAATTACTAATTATTAACACTTATTAATTTAATCTAATTAATTATTTATTATTAATTATCATATGTTATCTAATGACTTATTAAACTAATTATTTTTTTGAATTTAACCCTAGTTACCTAACATCATTTCATGTAGGGGTGAAGATGGTGGGGGGGTGAATAACTGGAGAGCAAGGGCATGAAGGGTGCAACAGGGTGATGAAGGATCAAACGAAATGGATGGAGGGGGAAATGGAATCAACAGAGCCCATCAAGCCAGATGTCTTCATCACAATGGCAACACCAAATAAACAACTGAAGAATCAGGTTACATATGATTATAGGACCCCAACATAGGCTCCATCTAGGGATGGAATCTCTTTCAGGAGGCAACAAGAACCAATGAACTCTGAACATGTAGACCGGTGCTTTATCCATTGGGATGATCCCAAAATATTATTTGGCAACTTGTACCTGTGTTGACCTTTCAATTGAGACCACATCAAACTGAAGAATGAAATTTGAAATTTAAAAATTGTTGAAAGGGATGCTAAAAGAGATGAAATTATTTGCACATTGTTGAAAAAGATGCTCAAATGGTTGAGTTTATTCAAACTGCTATCTACCCTATACTGTTGAAAATCATGTTGATTCAAATAATACAAAAATGCCAATGAAGCCAGTCTAGTAGCTGATGAAAAAAGTGGATTTCTAGACTACTTGCCATCACAATCAATAGGACAACTTGACCCTTTGTCGATAGATTCGAAACTACAAAGTGTAATGGACATTGATGAAAACATGATTGATCTTTTATGCTGAAAAAATATTCCATGTAGTCTTCTATGGGATCAGGAAATACATGACCTATTTCTTGACTTTCAACAAATTTATGGTCATAATTGGGTATGACACATATTCTTTTTACATCGTTATACAGTTCCTGATATGGCTACAATTTTTTTGCTGAACATTGAAATGAGATTCCTGATAAAACAGACCATGCAACTGATTTCTTAATCATGTCTTTATCATAACCTCTTTTAAGTTCATGGCTGGCCAATGAACCATGACTTTGACAACACAAATAATCCAACACATCAGATATTGGATCTTGTAGGAACTGAGATGTTTGTTGCATTGGTTCCAATGAAAGTTCCTGATCTTCTATGTGCTTATCATCGATGACATGATTACAAATTTTCTTCAAAAACTGAAATGAATTGAAGGTTAATGGTATAGAGCTATAATGCATTAATTCATATTCTGTCTGAAGATCAATGTAACTCAAGCGCTGTAAAATTGGATCAAGAACAACTTCCATATCATCAATGACATCTTCAACTGAGTGATCAAAACATTATTTATCTTTACTATCGACGATTTGTTTATGATTTTCTCTCAGAATTTGAAATGAAGAGAAACATAAGGGTAAAGTCTTTCCACTTACTCTAACATTTTCTGCATTTTGCTCATTGTTGTCATAATTGCTATGCATGGGTTGATTGTCATATCTGAGTTGCAATTGATCCTCCTTCTCCCATAAGCATGCCACTGGTTTCTTTGAACAATCAACATCTANAATCAGTAATAGAGAAATTTAATCATTTTTAACCATATAATCCAAGTGTTATATCAATGTAGCATTATCATCCAATAACTGTAGAGTAAATAAGAAATGAACAAATGAACAATCATACACAGTACACAATACACTAGTGTTTTACGTGGAAACATAAAGTGGGAGAAAACCATAGAATTTGTTTTTCTTATGTGTCTTGAAGAATAACATTCATTGGAAGCACTCCCCAGAGAAATTGGGATATGTTGAAGGTAGACAAATTCTGGACAACATCATCTTGGCGCATGAGGTTATTCACTCCTTGCAGAAAACAAAAACCCCAGGTATGCTTCTAAAGATGGACATTTCAAAAGCCTTTGATAAGCTCAGCTGGGAATATATGAAGGCAATGCTAATAGCATTTGGTTTTGATCAAAACTGGGCCACTTGGATTTTAAACCTTACCTCCTCGGCCTTCTTCTCCCTGCTAATCAACGGTGTACCCTCAAAGCCCTTCTCCCCCACAAGAGGTATTCGACAGGGAGACCCCTTCTCTCCTTTCCTTTTCATTATTATGGCGGAAGGACTTAGTAGATCTATTCATGCAGCTTTGGAAAACAACCTTTTAACCGGATTACCTCTGCATGGATTAACCCCGCCCATTTCCCACAGCCAGTTCGTAGATGACACCCTCCTGATGGGCAGCCCTACTGCAAGAGAAGCCAACTCTCTCAAGGAGATTCTCCAACTCTTCTCCGATGCTTCAGGTCTGGAATGCAATATGGATAAATCTCAAATCTTCTTTTTCAACACCCCTCTCCCGATTCAGCTTCACATCACAGCGATCCTTGGATTCAGAAGAAGCTCCCTTCCGTCCAAATATCTCGGCATACCCTTAATTAACAGTGCCCACAAACACTCCTCATGGGAAAACCTCCTCTCTTCCTTCTCCAAAAGGCTCTCCTCCTGGACCTTTAGAGCCCTAAATCTGCCCAGCCGTCTTGTCCTGCTCAAAGCTGTCCTCCAAGCTCTCTCGGTTTATGCTTTCTCTGTGCTAGCAGCCCCCAGATTGGTTCTCAATACCATCAGAAGCCTGCAAAGAAATTTCCTGTGGCATGGATTTAAAAAGAACAAAAAGATCGCTTTAGTCAGTTGGGAAATGATCTGCAAGCCTAAGTCTTAGGGAGGATTGGGAATAAGAGATCCATCCATAATGAACAGGGTCCTCAGTGCCAAGATCTGGTGGCGCTGGCTCAAAAACCCCACAGATCTTTGGGCCAAGTTATGGAGGAAGAAATACGCCTCTAACACGGCCGAGAACAATCTGATTCGATGGAACGGGGATACCACGGGATCCTTGATATGGATAGCGGCCAAGCAGAGTAGGCAACTCGTCACGCAGCATGCTTTTTGGGAGATAGGCAATGGGGAAACGACTCTGTTTTGGAAAGATTCCTGGCAACAATGGCTAGCCCTGAACGTTGAGGAGTGGTCACATGACATCTGTGCCCAGACTACAGGTATGGGACTGACAAAGGTAGTAGATTACTGGAAAAACAACCGCGCTGAGGACACGTGGCGTTACTAGAATATAGATCGAGGGCGAATCAACCTGGATCAGCATATCGATTTGGCACCCCTTCAAGAAGCACTAGCTAAGAGGAAGATTCCCTTACGAGACGGTGAAGACATACTCAGGTGGGGGTACAGACCGCAGGGCTCCTTCACTACACAGGAGGCCTATCAACTCAAGACCAAGATAGACAGCACCATAGACATGGAGATTTGGGGGAAGATTTGGAATCTGAAACACTGGCCGAAAATCACCCTTTTTCTCTGGCTAGCCTTACACTCAAGTATTCTCACTTGGGATAATCTTCTGAAGTGGGGGTTCATTGGACCATCTATATGCACCCTCTGTGGAAAAGCAGAGGAAACTTTGAATCACCTACTCAACACTTGCCACTACATAGCACAAGTCTGGGATCAAGTAGCGATGGTAATGCGCACCTCGGACCGTCTCAGAGACAGTGTCATCGAAACCATAAACAACTGGTAGGATCATCCTTTTAGCTCTCCCTACCTCAACAGGGTGTGGCATCTCTTACCTGGCTTTGTCCTTTGGCAAGTCTGGAAAGAAAGAAACAGCCGAATCTTTAGAAATCGGGCTCATCCTTGGAATCTATGTTGGGATCTTTGTCAAAAAAATATTATGGGAACTCTCCAACTCAGACCTTGGTCAGAGGCTGACTTGGCCTGCTCTCCTGTCGAGCTCCCTGTCCTTCGGCACTAGACTCCCCTTCCCCCCTTCCTGTCGACCTCCCCCCCTCCTTCCAACCCCCTTCCAAATAGCCCCTCCCTCTGGTCTCCTCCACCAAAAGATTTCCTCAAACTCAACTTTGACGGCGCCTCGAAGGGCAATCCCGGAGATGCAGGGTATGGAGTCGTCTTTCGAAACCACCTTGGACAAATCATAGCCATAGGAGCCGGCCACCTCGGGCATTCCTCGAACAATGCCGCAGAACTCTGGGGCCTTATCAACGGTCTGCAAATGGCCTCCCAAAACAACTATACTAAGCTTATCGTTGAAGGGGATTCCCAGGTCGTCATTGGCCTGTTGCGCAAAATCCTACACGGAGTCAACCCGGACAATATACCGCCCAGCTGGAGACTTCCTTATGGTTTGAAGCTCATGGTAAAACTGTTGCACTCTCAACAGGTGATCGTCCCTACTCATATCCGAAGGAAGGCGAATCAGATCGCGAACGCATTGGTTAATGTGGGCACTGAGTGGAGAGGACCAGACCTCCGCTGCTACGCCGCCCAGAATCCTGATCATCCTATCCTCCAGCAGTGTATGCAAAAGGCTCGTTCTGTAGATGTTTCCCCGGATGGGGTGTTAGTGGACTCCCCGTGGCAAGGAACGGGACCGGACACGGTGCAAGGCCACTCGCAAGCACGTGACCGGCTCGTGCAGCAGGACAATGCCGTCCCGGGGGAGTTAAGGCATTTAAATTCGCCATGATGGTCGAGGTCAGGGGCATTAATGCCACCCTTTTCTCCTCCACAATCTGCATTATGGTTTGGCTCGTTGTTTTTGTTATTCCACCATGCTTGCGTTCGGAAGGGCTCCTTCCTTCACGTCGCAAGCATAACCAGGCTCGCCCTGAAACTTTTTCCACAGCTTACCTGCAACTCTGGCTCCTTTTTCCACGCTTTGAAACCTGCTCACCTGCACCCATGAGAGAACGAATTAGAGGGAAGCCCAAGAGGGGCTCACCATGGAAGCCCCGCAGACCTCCTCTCTCGCCCTCAACCTCCCCGATGACAGGCTCCTCCACCCACCCCCCTACTTTGTCCCCAWGYRCCACCCRGCCTCTTGCGCAGTCCAAACATCGACGAACTTCGGCCACCCAGCCTCCTACRCAGTCTTCGCTCCCACACGCCATGGCCACCATCCCGCGCGGGTCGCCTACGATTTCACGATGTCCTCCGGACCCCCGCATGCAATTCTTTGCGACCATGTCCTTCCCTGGATCCTCGAGTACCTGGAGAAGTGCACCACGGGCTTTCGGAGAAGCCAAACAAATGCGTCTCCACCATGCGGCCCACCCTGACAGCGAGCATTTCAGAGAAAGACTGGGCATCCTGTTTGATCTAGTCTTCGAGCTCAGAAGGGAGGTGGCGTACCTCAAGTTTCGTTTGCAAGCCACCGAAGACAATGTTGCCACCTTTCTACAAATCCTCTCGACTATGCAAATGGATCTCTCCTCGGACCCCACTGGCACCGCACCGGAGGGGGCAATTGACACTGAGATAGATGACATGCTGCGACAAGTAGCAGCAAGACAGAAGGAAGCAGTACACAGCGGCCCAGCTGAGCACAAGGAGAGCGAGGACCGAAAGGAGCAACGCGAGGACGACCAGCCGATCAACACCGAGACAGAACCCTGGGCAGCGGACCTCAGCGCCACGTGGTTAGGCTTTTCGCCAGGTGTCTAGCTCTCTTTTGTCGAGCATCCAGTTTCTTTAGGATCCTAGTCTAGGTGGCATTTAGTATGAATTCTGTTTGTTTTATGGGTCAGCAACTGTCTAAGACTAGTAAATTGAAGGTTGGCTGGACTGGTTTCCCCTCTGTTGGGGCAGTCCAGTAACTACAGCCATTTTCATTTTTGTTTTTTGGGGAACCTATATTCAGCCCTAGCAGGCACTACATATAATATAAATTTCTTACTTACAAAAAAAAAAACATTCATTGGAAGCACCAACTTCCTTTATTTTCCAACTACTACTAGAAGGAGGCTTCAACCCCCTAGTTTCTTAGGATACAACCTGAGGGAATCTCCAACTCCCTAATTATTTGGCTACAACCAGAAGGAAGCTACAACCCCATATGTTCTCTAGCTACAACCGGAAGCTGGATACAACCACCTGTCCCTAGCCCATCCAACCGCCCTGACGTATAAGTAGAATGATGGAACCACTGTCACACTATCACTATGAGATATACTATTGTAAACCTGTACCAATAAACCTATACCAAACAACCTATACCAATAACCTGAAACATGCATCAACCTGTACCTCAACCTGTAATCAACCTGGACCATAAACAAGTCATCAACCATGCATCAACCTGTACCTCAACCTGTAATCAACCTGGACCATAAACAAGTCATCAACCATGCACCAACCTGTACCAACCAAACTGTAATCAACCTATACCATAAACAAGTGCATCAACCATGCACCAACCTGTACCTCAACCTATACCATGAACAAGTGCATCAACCATGCACCAAAATTGTACAAATAACCTGTCACAACAACTTGTCCAAAACACCTATCACAACAACCTGTCTCATCAATTTTATTAACCAAATCAGATCTACTCACCAAGATCAATCACTAAGAAAACTCTCAAAGATGTGCATCAACCAAGTATAACACAACAACTCATAATCATCACCAAGATCAATATGTGCTTCTAATAATACAAGCATGCTACATCATCCATAAACCATGTGTCAACAATACTACTAAAAAGTGCCTCCAACCATGTACCAAGTATGTACCAATCATGTATCAACTACTCATCAATATGTACCAACATCATCAACTACCTCATGTATGTCTCAACTCATCAACTACTTCTCTCAACCATGCACCCGACATGTACCTCAACCAAAAGCCCTCATCAATTTCATCATCCAAATCTGATTTTTAACTCTATATTACACCTAGTGTATATGATCACATTCCCGCAAACATTCGTTAGCTTTAACAAAAATAGACTAGCATTTTCACCAAACTTTACTTTAGTCTCACATGACTATTTTTGGATTAGTCAAGAACCCTAACTTGAAATAATCAAAACTTTGTACATGTAATGAATAAATATATGAAGCTGATACACAATGTTCTTCAATGTGTTTTTTGCAATTCCTCCAGGTGTCACTACTTGGAACCTCTCAGAAAAAGAGTTATACCTTGCTAAATTTCAGCTTATTCTAGAGAGCGACCTTATAGAGCGTCCCCCGCACGAAATATTTATTGAATTGATCTGAAATTGTTACACAGAATAATACAGACTTTACTCTAACCAAAATATTTGGTATTACTCAATTTTGATCTATTATGAATAAGTTATGACATTGTTACCCGAAACACCTGTTTTAGACTAGTTTCAGGACTAGCGACAAACCCTATTTTCCACGAAGTGTAAATCCAAAAATACAACGAATCACAAGATGGATTTTTTACCACAGATACTTCGATATGTTTCCTCAATTGAATAGCAATTTCACAGTTTGAATCATTCTATAAAAAAATTTATTGTGAAAAGGGTGAGATGACCTGTAAATAACATACCTTAGAAAGCATCATCAAAGGAATTTATCCTTCCTTGAATTCTAGCCTTATTTTCTTCACCTTTCCTCAGGAATTTGTCTTAGATATCATTTTGTTACCTCAAAAACTTATAGATATGCAATATTCTCAAGTGTGTCTAAAATGAGAGAGCCTTGCCTCTTATTTATACTCTCCAAGTAGCTTCCTTAAAAACATCTTCTAGGTCACTTTGCCCACTTTCCTTATTTTAGGGTTAACCCACTTCTAATTTCTCCATTAAAT
>ML808835.1:27188-40328 GCA_009831015.1 Picea engelmannii
TAGCATTTTCATCCAACATTTCTTTAGTGTCACATGACTAGTTTTGGATTAGTCAAGAACCCTAACTTGAAATAATCCAAAATTTGTACCTGTAATGAATAAATATCTGAAACTGATACACAATTTTCTTCAGTGTGTTTTATGCAATTCCTCTAGGTGTCACTACTTGTAACTTCTCAGAAAAAAAGTTATAGAAAAAATGGCATACCTTGCTGAATTCTGGCTTATTCTAGAGAGCAACCTTGTAGAGAGTTCCACACACAAAATATTTATTGAATCGATCTTAAACTGTTACAAAACATACTACATACTATACTCTAACCCAAACATTTTTTCTTATGCAATTTGGATCTGTTATGAAGAAGTTATGACATTTTTACTCGAAACACATGTTTTTGACTAGTTTCAAGACTAGCCACAAACCATATTTTCCACGGAGTGTAACTCCAAAAATACAACGACCCACAAGATGATTTTTTTACCACATATACTTGGATATGTTTCCTCAATGGAATATAAATTTCACGGTTTGAATAATTCTATAAAAAATTTATGGCGAAAATGGTGAGATGACCTGTAAATAACATACCTTAGAAAGCATCATCAAAGGAATTTATCCTTCCTTGAATTTCGGCCTTATTTTCTTCATCTTTCGTCGGAAATTAGGCTTAGATATCATTTGGTTACCTCAAAAACCTATAAATATTCAATATGCTCAAGGGTGTCTAAAATTAGAGATCCTTGTCTCTTATTTATACTCTACAAGTAGCTTCCTTAAAACCATCTTCTAGTTCACTTTGCCTACTTTCCTTATTTTAGGGTTAACCCACTTCTAATTTCTCCATTAAATTTATTTTGTATTCACTTTGAATTATAATACACTCATCACTTCACTTTATTATTTACCTTTTAAAATCTCTTAAACCACTTTGACTACTTTGACCTTTTGGGACTTCTAGATGACATATGAGGGTCCTCCAACTTCATAAGGCCATAACTCTCAAACCGTGAGGAGTTAGGTGACATTCCACATACCACCAAAAATTGAATGACATGTACTATCCATATAGAATAGTATTACCTAAAAATATATCAAAACTTGTACCTTTATCCATCAAACAAACTTGTGTCCATTACCTAAACTTGAGTTCTCCAACTTCTCATGGCCATAACTCTCTAACCGTGAGGAGTTATGTGAAATTCCACATACCAATGGAAATGGCATGACAAGCACTATCCATATAGGATAGTTTCACTGACCTTCATCTCATTATTCCACAAATAATAATGGGTTATCTAACCATACTTCTAGGATAACTCAATCCGCAAAGCGTCTTCCCTTGAGGGATTTTACCATAAGGGGACACTTTGGAGTTCATCCATTTCTACTTCTTATCAACCATGACAAGACAATAATGAGTCATCTTTACATCAAACAAACTTGGGTCCATTACCCAAACCTTCCTGCTACTGGAATTATCTACTGTACTTACTCCAAGGGTTGACATCAATCTACAATATCACTCTCCAATAGTTGACATCAATGACAACCAAAAATCCATACCAACTATCCATCAACCTAAGCCAATTTTCTGACATAATGATCACCATACTGATCATACTTGGGTAGATTATCCAGGTAATAAATGTCATCAAACATGCACATCATATCATCTGGTTTTTCCTTTGCAAGTTGAGTTGGAGTTTCATCTTTGACTGTGTTGTGAATTGAATACATGAAATGATCATTTTCCAATCCATGATACCAAGGGTGAGATGCAAAGTATTTGGGAACAATGACCCTTTCTTTCTTTGTAATCAATGGGACATGATGACTTTGAACAACAAGTTGTTCTCTTATGATAATCCTGTCCAACATTTATTCCATTTTACTTGTCAGAATGTCTAGCTTATCTTATGAAGATTTCAGCCGCTCCTTTGCTATTTTCTCCCTTTATTTTGCCTTGATCTTTGACCTTTTGATCAAAAAATGGGCTTCCACACTTTTTTCACTATCTTTCATTTATTTGAGTGTAGTAGTGTTCCTTTCTCTCAACTGAAATTCCATCTCTGAATCAAAGGAATCTGGGTAGTGTAAGAGAGCTAAACTAGGAGGTGGTCTTATATCAACATGCATTGAATGGTAAACTTGATTGAATCTGGTTTAAACTTGTTGCACTATTTCTCCTGGTTGTCTTTTCAAGTGATTATATTCTTCCAAAATGAGGAATGGATTCCTCTTGATCACCCATTGATCCAAGAAAACTTTCACAAATTGATTGATGTCACTGATGCTTGCAATTGGCAGATCTTCATACCATTTCTTAGCTCTACTTTGCAATGATAAAGAAAAAATCCTAATACTGACATCAATTTTTTCTACGTCAAAAAGGTCAAGATAATTTTCAATACCTTGAGTCTGTTTTTCTGCAGTGATGTAGCCATATTATCCATCAAATATGTGAAGATATTGGAAGTAATTGGCAAGGAAATCATGGAGTATGGGAGGTAATACAAGAGGCTTGTATATATCTCGGATTTTTACAGGTGTAGCCATATGTACATGGATTGTAACGCTAGGCTTAACCTCTTGAGGATCATTAGGTTGAACATGCTCTTCATGAATTTTGGCAGTATGATTTGGATCACGATCATGAGAAGGGAATAAATAATTAAAAATAAAACCAATCATATCTTAGATAAACTTCCAGCTTAAATAGCTGATCTTTTCAAATGGCCTGGTCATGTTTCAGGCCTTCCTCCTGTGGAGTCTTTGAATTGGAACTGATCTGTAAGATGATTGGAGTCACCAGGTAGATGATTCAACCTTCTTGTGTATGATCATTGTCCACCATCAATAATCAAATCTGGAACTTGATATGCTTTCTGAGGAAGGTTCTCCAGTATGGTCGCCACTAGCACTCTATAATTTGCCCAAGGCTGTAGAGACAATCACTGAGGTAACATCAAACCACTTGGAGTCTTGGATTTATCCCTCCAAGACTCAGAGAGGGATCTCTCTATCTGATTTAGCCTTGTTTGGATTAGAAGTTAGGCTAGTTATAAAAGTACAGAGGTTGGTTTATAAATTGGTTGGCTGGAACAGGAAGGGAAAGCCATTGGGCATGGAGTCAAAGAGGTATGATCCAATCAAAACAGGTTCTACAGAAAACACAACAGGGAAGGATAAGAACCTATGTTGGATTCTTGAGATTATTGAATGATGTGAAAGAAAAGGTGAGTAGAGAATATTGTACCAGAGAAACTAAGAATTTTGGAACTAATCCTCTAGCAGAAAACACAAAAATTATCCAAAGCCAAGAACAAAAATTAAACCATGGTCCCCACTGATAAACCATTGTACATTTGAATTATTACAATACATAGAAGAAACTCTCCCCCATGCTCAGGAGGTCGAATTCAACAACCTTGGAAAAAAATAGAAACAAATACCTGAAAATGTTGAAGTGTGTGTCATGAAAGACGGGCTGAAATACTGAAAAAAGAGGTCAACTCAGACATTCGAATCTCCAAAAATATGATAGTTGTGTGAAAATTGAAAGAGTTTATTTTATATGATTTCATCCTTAACACAAACCGCTTTCATTTTTTCCAAATATATCTCCATCTCTCCAAAACAGTTCCTGCCAAATCATGGCCAAAATCGAGAAAACTGGAAACATGAAAAATTGTGCTTAGAGATGGATTTGATTATCCAAACAGATGACACTTGTCAAAAACCTGAGAGAGGTTTTTGTTCTGCATCCCGTTACAGAGAAAAACCTCTCTCTTTTTTTCAAAAAGCCTTCTGGTTTGGTCGGAAACACTCTAAAAAACAAGTGGTCAAAACTGGAGAAAATGTTTTTTTTTTTGTTATTTTGGGCAATGCGGTTTTGGAGGGGGGAAAGTGGTTTTCGAACCCCCTTGGAGTGGTAAGTGGTATTGGGAGGGGGGGGTTCCGAGTTCACCATATGGTGGCAAGTGTCCCCTGCAAAACCACTTACTTGGACTCCACCCCTTGTTAAAGTTAGAATGGACCGGGGGGTACGGTAAAATTATGAGCGTTCATTTATTTTTGGGGATATGTGCATAAGGTGCACGTTTTTACTTTTTGATTTATATTTTATTTGTTTTTGTTTATTATGTCTTTTCGTTTTAATTTTATTTGTTTTATTTTTTATTTATTATTTGTTTTTACTTTTTAAGTATTTTCATGTGTTTATTATATGTATTATTAATGTTTTACACTTTTTTGTTTGTTTTAGTTTTATGTATTTTGTATTGTTTTTTAAAAAAAATTGTTGTTTTTATTTTTTTAACTGTTTTATTTTAATTAATGTTTTAATTTTATTTTTTTATTGATTTTTATTTTATAACTTTTATTACTTTATTATAATTTGTTTTTGAAATGTTTTTAATTATTAACATTTTTATAATGTTTTTTGTTTATCAATTATTTATCTGAAATTAATTATTAGCCCAACTCAATTACTAACCTAATTATTAATTATTAACACTTATTAATTTAATTTAATTAATTGATTATTATTAGTTATCATATGTTATCTAATGACTTATTAAACTAGTTATTTTTGTGAATTTAACCCTAGTTACCTAACATTATTTCATGTAGGGATGAAGATGGTGGGGGGTGAAGAACTAGAGAGCAAGGGCATGAAGGGTGCAACAGGGTGATGAAGGATCAGGCGAAATGGATGGAGGGGGAAATGGAATCAACCGAGCCCAGAAAGAGAGATGTCTTCATCACGGAGGAAACACCAAATAAACAACTAAAGAATCAAGTTACCTATGATTATAATTAGCACTCTGTAATTTGCCAAGGGCTATGGAGGCGATCACTAAGGTAACATCAAACCACTTGGAGTCTTGGATCTAGCCCTCCAAGACACAAAGAGGGCTCTCTCTGTCTGATTTAGCTTTGTTTGGATCAGATGCTAGGCTAGTTATACAAGTACAGGGGATGATTTATAATTTGGTTGGCTGGAACAGGAAGGGAAAGCCATTGGGCATGGATTCAAAGAGGTTTGATCCAATCAAGACAAGTTCTACAGAAAACACAACAGGGAAGTATAAGCACCTATGTTGGATTCTTGAGATTAATGAATTCAATGTGAAACAAAAGGTGAGGAGAGAATATTGTACCAGAGAAACTAAGAATTCTGGAACTAATCCTCTAGCAGAAAACACAAAAATTATCCAAAGCCAGGAACAAAGTGCACTTCATAACAAATTTTGTCCTTCAGTCTTCAATTGAATAATTCAGATTGGAAACACATAAAATTATCACAGAGAAGGGAGAAACATAAACAAAGGAAGAATGCACTTCATGAACATAAATGACACAGTAATCCTGTCAATGTCTCAATTGTATTACTGAAAAATAAATCCATGGAGGCTCTGTGAGCTCTGATACAAAATTAAACCATGGTCCCCACTGAATAACCATTTTAAATTTGAATTATTACAATATATAGAACAGACTCTCCCCCAGGCTCAGGAGGTCGAATTCAACAACCTTGGCCAAAAATAGAAACAAATCCCTGAAAATCTTGAACTGACTACCATGAAAGACATGTCGAACTACTGAACAAAGGGGTCAACGTAGACATTTGTATCTCCCAAAATATAATAGCTGTGAGAAAACTGAAATCGTTTATTGTAGATGATTCTATCTTGAACAAAAACCACTTTTGGGTTTTCCAAATTCATATCCATCTCTCCAAAACAGCTCCCGCCAAATCATGACCAAAATCGGGAAAACTGGAAACCTGAAAAAATGGTGCTCAAAGATGGATTTGATTCGCCCAACTTATGACACCTATGAAAACACCGAGAGAGGTTTTTGTTCTTCAGCCCATTACTAATAAAAACCTCTCTTGGTTTTCCAAAATTCCTTGTGGTTTGGCAAAAAACACTCTCAGAAAACAGGTGGTCAAAACTAGCAAAAATAGTTTTTTTGTTGTTTTGGGCAAGACGGTTTTGGAGGGGGGAAAGTGGTTTTTGGACCCCCCTTGGAGTGGTAAGTGGTATTGGGAGTGGGTGGTTTGAGTTCACCATATGGTGACAAGTGTCCCCTGCAAAACCACTTACTCATACCCCCCTTGTTAAAGATAGAATGGACCAGGGAGGTCTGGTAGAATTATGAGCGCTCATTTATTTTTGGGGATATGTGCATAAGGTGCACATTTTAACTTTTTGATTTATATTTTATTTGTTTTTGTTTATTGTGTATTTTCATTTTCATTTTATTTGTTTTATTTTTTATTTATTATTTGTTTTTACTTTTTACGTGTTTTCATTTTTGTTTTTATTTTTTATTTTGTTTTATGTTTTTTATTTTGTTTTATTATTATTTGTTATGTGTTTATTATATGTATTATTAATGTTTTACAGTTTTTTTTATAAGTTTTAGTTTTATGTATTTTATATTGTTTTTTAAACTTTATTTATTGTTTTTATTTTTTGAACTGTTTTAATTTTATTTTTTTATTGATTTTTATTTTATAACTTTTATTTGTTTTTGAAATGTTTTTAATTATTAAAATTTTTATAATGTTTTTTGTTTATCAATTATTTATCTGAAATTATTATTATCCTAATCCAATTACTAACTTAATTACTAATTATTAACACTTATTAATTTAATCTAATTAATTATTTATTATTAATTATCATATTTTATCTAATGACTTATTAAATTAGTTATTTTTGTGAATTTAACCCTAGTTACGTAACATCATTTCATGTAGGGATGAAGATGGTGGGGGGTGAATAATTGGAGAGCAAGGGCATGAAGGGTGCAACGGGGTGATGAAGGATCA
Organism: Picea engelmannii; assembly: GCA_009831015.1. Taxonomy (NCBI): domain Eukaryota; kingdom Viridiplantae; phylum Streptophyta; class Pinopsida; order Pinales; family Pinaceae; genus Picea; species Picea engelmannii. The sequence goes on from ML808835.1 coordinate 34,031, forward strand.
GACCAAATGGATGGAGGGGGAAATGGAATCAACCGAACCCAACAAGCCAGATGTCTTCATCACGGGGGCAACGCCAAATAAACGCCAAATAAACAACTGAAGAATCAGATTACCGATGATTATAAGACCCCAACACATTACATCTATAAATGGAATGCATTGGTGCATCTCTATGGGAATGCACCGATATTTTATTTGATTTTGAATTAAAAATTGATATTGTATAATAAAATGTCTAAACCCTATTTTGTGTGTCTTATATAGAATGCATCAATATACTTATGGTCTAATAATACACTTACTAAAATTTTATCATGAAATAATAAAAAAACCTTCAATATACACTAATATATTTTTATTATTTTTCTTTAAATAAAATTGATATTGTATAATAAAATTTCTAAAGTATGTTTTATACATGATATACTCGTATGCCTTTTTGTTTTAATACACATCAAATAAAGTATATTTAAAATTGATTTATAGTAATAATGAATCCCAATTTTGCCATATTACACATGCGTGCCATTATAATAAAGCATTCTAAGTTATGATGATATATAAACTAGATTACAATTCAAATACTAAACTTAATGATACAAACTTCTTCAATGTTAATTTCATATAATTTGATATGAAAAATTGAAAATAAAATGTAATTTGTAATTTAAATATATTAAGAAATACATTAAATAAAAAATTATATATATATATATATATATATATATAATTAATTAATTAATTAAAATATAAATATTATTCATCCAAAATTTATATATTTTATTGAATTTGTCAACATAACAAATAAATATTTAATAATAATACTTGGGAAAAATTTATTTAATAATAATACTTGGAAAACGTGAGGTTCATAATACATGTAGTGAGAATGTGTGTATTTAAACATGGGTCAAATTATACCCAAGTATATATAACTTATATTAACTATGACGTATGTCTCTTTATTAACAAATAATTATATCTCAATTTCACTTTATACCAATCAACCATCTACAAATGTTACACTAAGCAAAGTATATATAGATCACCTAGTGTACTATTCCATTGTAATTTTACCAAATGCATAACATTATTATACACGTATTTAGTGCCATAAGATTTTGTTTACTCATTGCTTTATTTTACCTATATCGCATGCATGATATATTACATTCAATTACTCGTTGACTGCATGTTATCAAGCATTGACTTAAAGAAGCAACATATTTATGGTTATCCTAAGTTTTCAGAATAATTAATATTTTTTATTTAAATACTTAAATTTCTTTGAAATATGATTAGATAACAAGTTTGAGGTATGCACTTAGTGTGGTATGAACTATAGTAATTAATTTTTTCTTTTGTTATTAGTTTTGCATGAAAAGTGATGATGATGGATTGTTTCAATTTGAAGTTTTGGATAAATTATATAATTAACTTTAAAACTCATATGGTTTAATCTAAGTTTTAAATTGGAGGTTTTATTTGGCCTCTTTCTGAGGTATCGTCTAACAATATCTTAGCTTAAAATCAGTTTAAAGACTACATTTGATGAGTAGTTTTTTCGAAGTCAAGTAATGTTAGAACTAAGTCTAGCATTACTTATTGACATTAAATGTCATAGCGTTTTCCCAATATTCCCCAAAGTTTTCGTGAACTCATACAATTTACCCAGCAACCAACAACGTTACCCTCAATCCCATCGACACATACACCCTACACCTATTCATCCATAGCTTTGCAAAGTGTAATACTCCCCCTCTACTTCTATATGTGTTGCTCCTTCATCTCCTTCTATCTTTGTTGCTCCTTACTCTCCCCTCTATGTGCCCCAAAAATAGCCCCAACCCTCTCTTTAAGTCTTCCTGGAAGATAGAAATACATGTCAGACCGTCAGTAGATTTCTTACTGGCAACTCCTTCCTCTCCCCGAAACCGGTCCTCTAATTCTACCTGTAAGATTGAAAAGAGCATACATGCTACTTGCAAGAGAGAAAAGGGCAAAGTGAGCTTCAATAAACTGGTCCTATGCTCCCTGTAAGATAGAAAAGAGAAATATGAGCTTCAAGAAACTCGTCCTCTAATTCTACCTGCAAGATTGAAAAGAGCATACATGGTACCTACAAGATAAAAAATAGAAAAGTGAGCTTCAAGAAATATTTGAAGCTAGGTGCTTTCAATTGTGCAAGAAAGATTTGAAGTTAGGTGCTTTCACTTGTGCAAGAAAATTAGAATACAATCTCTTTGAAGAAAAGAATCATTAAAATAATTGATAAGAAAAAAATTATTTTCTTTCAATTTACAATAAATTTCTTGTGAATTTTTTTTTCTTAATACTTACCTCATTTTCCCTTCATTTCTTGCAAGAGGATAGTATCAAATCCATACTCTCCATGAGCCCAAACATATGCAACTTGCAGTTGTGACATGAGATCTTCCTTAAGGGAAATCCTTTTTATGGGAAATCTTCTTTGTTGTTGCACACATATGGACATTACCCCAATTGAATAAGGCCACATCTACAATATCTTGGAAGTCGATGCCTTTGGGGGAGTTCTTCCATTGCTTGAGTGCTTGAATGCCTGAAGTGAAAGATCTTATTGACCATTAACCAACCAGCGACATAGGTTGTAGCAGTGACTGAGTTCTCCCATTTCTCACATCTAGTTTGATCCATATCGTTGCTCGCGCCCATGGTGTCGGATTACATAGTTTTTTGTGCTCACTGGGTTCTTCCTTAAATGAGTTGAGTGATTAATCCACTCCTTTCATCTCCTTATTCCGAGAGGATTTATCACCACACACACTCAGTGGTCATGCCTGAACCTCATAGCCTTGTGATCGTGTTTGGAAAGAGAAGTTTTGAAATGATCTAGGCCTCCTTTCTTTACCTACGTAGTTCTTTGCGCAGAGATAACACAAGGATTCTCATAAATTCCATTTCCTCATGGATCGCTCCAACCTAGATCAGCCCGCTGGCTTCAAGAAGTTTCTTGGGGATAACTGCAAACAACAAATATTTTGGGAGAGGCTATCTACACGTGAGACACTTGTTAAATTTTATTTACGATGATGGACTCTTGATTGTCTCAAAAGTTTAATAAATATTATTTACATAATATTGCACTAATTTTTTTATGATATAATCCATTAAAAACTTTATGCCATGTGCTAGTTAATAACACCTTTGGGAAATTGATCTTCTATGGAAGGATGAGACAATATTTCTACGGAACGAACAACCCATTCTTTAGTTATCCATATGTATATTGGGCCAAGCCCCAACAAACGATATCCATGAGAACATAATTGAATTATCTCACAATAACTTATATAAACCCTCGAAAATCCTATATTTCCTATCTGTTAAGGTGCCTATCTGTTCTATTGAAGGGCCTTACAAGATGAAGATATGAGAAGTGGACCATCTTGATAATAGATTATATGTTTTCCTCCTTGAACGAGCCGGAAGAAGATAAGGGAGCATAAAACCAATTTCCCCAATAGAAGGAAGGCAATGAATGTTAAGGGATGCCTACCTATAAGAAATGAGTTCATGATTATAATCTACACCATGTTGGTTGGTCTGTCCAACTAGATTTTTTGCACCTATTCAGTTCCCCTTTCCATGCTTATGCCCACTTACTATTGGAAGACTGACCAGGGCCTCAATGGTCTGGGGTTGTGTTGGGATTAATGATCTGGAAGACTTACCACTGGAATACTAACATGGGGTTGTGTTGGGATGGATGAATACCTATTTTCTCTTGTTTCTACTTAGTTTCCTGACCCCTCAAACCCTGATAAATAAACTTGATTGAGTGGATTTACCTTCATGACATTCACGTGTCTGCCTACAAATAATAAGTATTGAGGTTTGTATTTTCTATAAAGCGTGTTTTAGGCTAACGCTCGAGTGTTTTATCCTTCCATTGGTTATCATTGAGGTCGTAAGAACATCCACTTCCACGTATTTCTCATATTTAAATAAAAAACATAATCATTCCATGTGTAGTTGTGATTGCATTTCCATAAAACCACCCTGTGTCTAGGTTTAATGATTAGGTTTACAATTTTCCTAGTTTTAATAATTAGGTTTCTGTGTAGTATTAATAATTAGGCATTTGTGTTCAAGATAAGATTATGCTTTGAAATAGCGATGGAGGACGGAAGAAACAGAATGCCATTGCGGCCAGGGCCTAAACCCTAGCCGCCTCCGCTCTGTTTTTTCGACTGCAGGGGCGCGGAATCGTCTGTAGCAGCCGATCAGGGTTACAGGGCCACAGATCGGCGTTTTTCAGAGCGTCCCTCCTGCATTTTTTTGCATGCGTTTTGGAGCAGCGGTTGGCTTGCCTCTGCGATTTGTTTGCTGGTGGTCGTCGCCCTGCTACGATGGCTCCAAATCCGATTGTCGAGATGGAAGAAGATCCTTTGGAAGCATTCAAAGCGTTAGTCCGCTCGACAGGACCTAAATCCAAGCCTTCTCTCTTGTCTAAGTTTGTTAATAAGATGGAGGAGATCCCTTCACTGGAGCTATCTCCAAAGGAGCCTTGCAATCTTGCCCTCTTTCTAGCAGAAAAGGCCCTCATCGGAAAGTTTACGGGGTTATGGCCCAGCCCCAAAACGGTGGAGGCATGGATGGATGATCGTTGGAAGTCGCTGATACAAGGAAAAGTCTCTTCGTGCACAGTAGGCAGGGGTTTTTTTGTCTTCAGTTTCTCGAGGACAGAGGATCGTGATCTAGTTTTCATATCTGGACCCTATTTCATGGGGGCGAGAGGGTTGTTCTTAGCCCCCTAGACTCTTGACTTCAATCCCAGAGCTGAGATCACCGCAGCCCCTGTTTGGGTTAGGCTGCCTCATCTTCCCTTGCATCTATGGGGGAAAAGATCTCTGGAGGACATTGGAAATAAGCTAGGGCGTTTCCTGGACAGTGTGGAGCCGAAAGGGGATCAATATACCTGCGCTCGAATTTGTGTTGAGGTTAACCTCTAGAAAGGCCTTCCGGAAGCCATTAAGCTCTCCCTGGGGGAATGGTGCCATATCCAAGAGCTGGACTATGAGCAGATTCCTTTTAAGTGCCTCCGGTGCCATGCTTACGGTCATTTCACAAAAAGTTGCCCCAAAGCCTCTGAGGTGTCGGGACCAGTCAAAGAAGTCGATTTTCAGCCAGTATCTAACTGATGAAGGCAGCCAAGGCGAAAGGATCCACTACCCTAGGCTCCGAAGGCCACTCATTCAGCAGAGGCAACTCTAGAAAATAAAAACAGCTTTGATGCGTTGAAGGAAGATGAAGCCCTAGATCCAGAAACAACAGCAGTTAAGGGAAATTCTCCGGCAGACGAAAACCTTCTGGATTCCACCCCCCCAAAGTCAGTAGCAGCGAGAGAAATTCGGGCCTCAGATCCGGAGCCCCCTGCCCCTGCAGGTCTGGTTGTTTCAGTCCCCTCTAGCGGCTCTGTGGAAACTTCTGAAACTGAAGACATTTCAGTTCCGTCTCCGCCCCTTACCCGAGGGCGAAAGACCAACAAAGCGCGCAGAGAAAAGGAGGCGGCCTCCAACATTTCTTTAGGTTCTCAGAAAAAGTCGGATCCCTTTTTAAGGGGAAAATTTCATCCTCCTCGGATTAATGCTTTGCTTCTGTCTTCTACTATGCTCACAGTTTGTGAGAATTTACTCATGTATGCATTTTTTGTCATTTTCTCGAATTAGCTCAAGAAGCAAATGGGATTGGACTCCCAAGACATTCACAAGAAGGTTGGCAACACTGTTAGAGGTCACCAACCTTCTTCAGATTTGTAACTTTCTGATTCTGGCTTGCCAGAAAGCCGCTTAATACAGCGTAACCGTTCTTGTCAAAAAAAATAAAGAAATAATAATTAGGCATTTGTGTAGTCTTGATGTGCACATCAAAGTGTATGGAGTGATGGCTCTATTTTCAAGAAATATAAAATTCAATAGTCGTCTTCTGTTATGATAGTGATCTTAAATGATATGCTGAAATATTTTGATATTACTTATGGTTTTCAAAGATTAACTATAGATTCGATGACAACCACTCCATCCTAAAAAAAACAAACTACTGCAACTAATCTATGAATAAGAAATATCCCAACACACCAATACAAACATAACTGTAATGTAACAACTGATATCTGCAATTTTATTTTTGTTTAAAAAATTATTTGAATACAAAAACCACTAAATAAAATTTCTAGTTTATGGTATCCATGTTAGGAAATCTTATTGAGCTTTGTAATAATGTCTAGATACAACCATTCTTAGTTCATCCATATTTA
>ML808835.1:41336-52424 GCA_009831015.1 Picea engelmannii
GGCCTGGGCACCCCCACTAGGTCATAGTCTCACACTGAGGGGGAAGGTCAACTAGACTAAAGTTATATTTTTAAGTTGACTTGAGAAAGAAAAAGGATAAAAGGAGTAAAAGATAACTCAACAGAAGAATAGAAGTTAACCCTCGGAGTTAACCTAACTCAACAGAGAATCAGAAGGAAAAAGTATAAGTAAGAGGCTGGGGCGCACCTATTATTAGGATGGTCTTGGTATATTTCTTGTTAGTGCTCTTGAGCATTCAGTTTGGGGTTTGTTGTACAAACCCTTGTGAGCAACTCAGTGGTGAAATATCCACTCACCTTGTTCCACAACTTGGTCTCGGGGATGAAATATTCCTCCACACCATTCTATTCTCAACATATGTATTTCTAGAGCTTCAGAAGATAGCAGGGCCGTACTGTTGAGGAGTTTCCAGCAAGGGCACGCCATACCAATTGAGGAGGGTTCGATTTAGCTATTCAGGAGGGTGCAATTCTCTTAGAAGATTCCGCAGTTGGAGAGGTTTGCCTTGAACATTGGGTCTGAGACTTTAGGAGGAGGATCCCACTGCCCTGATCTATTACCGGACCGAGTTTGGGCTCAATTGGAGCATTCTTCCATCAGGGCCGAATTGTTGAGGGTGTCAGTCTCCACTTGGAGCGTGGTACTCTCCAGTTGGAAGGTTTGACATTCAGATCTTCTTGGTACTGATATTCATTACTTATCCAACCTTTAGAGGCTTCTTTGTATTGACGAGAGCATTTTGTAGCAGCTCATATATATTGTTTGTACGACCATCTGAGGTTTATGCCAGATCGGCCATCTATTGTATTGATCCTACATTGCTTATAATAAAAGGGTCAGACCTTTGATTGTGCTTCTATATCTTGAATGTATGATGATCTTCATGTGTTGAATGAATCTTGTATGCACTTAATAACTCAATAAACATCTGTACATTGACAAATCAGTGGTAGTTAGTGATTCCAAGCCAGAATTTGGCTTGGGATCATTACAGTGGTATCAGAGCTTCGATTATCCAAACCTGTGGAGGGATCGGCGCATGCAGAGGTACAATAGTATTTTATGGGTCGAAAGAAGAAATCGAGCAGTGAAACAGAGGCCGAAATGGAAGGGTCAGGGGATGACCATGAGCCTTTAGGCTTGGCTCTCATAGCAGCCAAGTTTGATAAGTTCCAGCAATCCGTCAACCACACGGAAAGCACATTGGTCCAACACTTGGGCGAGTACCATGAAACCAGCAGAAGGGGACAGGTCGAACTCTCTGAAACTTTGAAGAGGGTTGACGAGAACCTGCAGATAATGAATAAGAATCAATCCAAGCTAAATGAACTTCTAATGCAAGTGAACCATCAAGGGAAGAACCCTGATATATATGGGAATAAGGAGGCTAGTGGATCCGGGGAAATCCATGAGGATATCAGATACAATCCGGAGAAAGTAGTTCGATCCGAAGGAAGTCTGGACGGAGACACGGGCCAGGGTCAGATGGGTAGCAGCGTCAAACAGAGACGATACATACCTATGTTCACAGATGATCAGCTTGGTCGGCATTCAAGTAGCAGAGCTAACCCTAGACCCTACATGCCCACATTCACAGATGGGCAAGGGCAAAAAGAATAGGTAGAAGAATTTGTGGAACAAATGGCAAGGAGTACCAAAGAATACTACAGTTTGGATATGAAGGTCCAAAGACAGATGTCCCTAGATCAGTATTGCCAACTCAGGTTTATAAATCAACCTAGGACAAACCACAGGGGTAGTTTTGAGTTTGAACGTAGAGCAGGGAAGATAGAAATTCCATACTTTGACGGTACGACCAAGATGACAACACAGTCTTGGGTACAAAAGTGGGATACCTACTTACTTCTCAACCCCATGAGGGAGATGGAGGCCATCAAGTTTGCCACTATGTACTTGGATGGCAAGGCTCATAACTGGTGGTATCACGGACTCACCACACTCGGCCGCAATCAGATTGTGTCCTATACAAAATTCACTCAGAGGCTCATTGATAGATTTGATCAAGGAGATCCTGAGTTACATTTCCGGGAGCTCACCCAACTCAAGCAAACAGGTACAGATGAATCAGACATTGATGAATTTCAGAGGTTGGCAGTAATGGTGCAAGATATGTCCCTGACCAGGCTCATGATGCTTTTCACAAAAGGGTTGATGGAACCTTTGAAGGGTTGGGTAAAGGCCTTCAAGCCTACCAGCCTACAAGAGGCCATTTTGAAGATGAGGGATTTGGGTCCAGCCGCTAAACCTAAATTCATACCTAGACCACCTCTCAACAATGGTGGAAGAGATCAAAGGCCTCCAATAAACCAGGGGGGACGTGACCCTAAGGGTTTTGACAAAGATTGTGGCAGAATAGATGATAACACTAGGAGAGAACTGAGGAGGAAGCAACTCTACTTCACATGCAAGGAACCATGGAACCCATCACACAAATGCATGGGACGTGGTCAGGTGCACTACATTGAGGTCACTTCAGACAACGAAGAGGAAGATGAGATTGGCCAGATATAGAACATGGAGGCAGAAACCACTGAGGTAGTAGAGGAGGAACAGATCATGAGAAAGGATAGTATGGCCACCTTGGCATCTATCAGTGGGGTACCCAAGTATAACACCTTCCAAATAAGGGGGGTCTTGCAGGGTCAAAGAGTTTCGGTCTTGATTGATGGAGGAGCTTCCCACAAATTCATTGATTCAACATTATTGAAGAGGAGGCACATACCCACAGTAGAATTTGAAGGATTCAAAGTGGAGGTTGTAGGAGGAAGCACTATGCCCTGTGACAGATATATTCCGGGCATGAATCTTACCTTGGGTAGGCACGAAATGATACAGGACGTCTATTTCATGGACCTCCCGGACACCAACATCATCCTAGGGATTCAGTGGCTCAGGACATTGGGGCCTATCACCACCAACTACAAAACGATGGAAATGTCATTCACAGAGGAAGGTGGGCGAAAGGTAGTGTTGAGGGGCATGACAGGGAATGTTGCAAAGGTAGTCACATCCAAGAGGATGGAGGCCATATTCCATAGGGACGAGATAGTATACGCAGTGGAATGCAGGATTGTGACATGTATGGATGAACAGGGCAAGGTTCACTACACTCCAGAGATAAAAGAAATCCTTGACAGGCACCACAAGGTGTTTGGGCCTATTCCTCTAGGGGTACCACCAGATAGGGGGTTTGAGCACATTATTGAGCTAGAGGAAGGGGCCAAACCATTTATCACCACACCGTATAGACACCCCAAGAAGTACAAAGATGAGATAGAGAAGGCCATCAAGGAACTTCTGGACATGGGGCACATTAGGCCCAGCAGCAACCCTTTTTCTTCTTCAGTAGTGTTGGTGAAGAAGAAAGATGGCACTATGAGAATGTGCATTGACTTCAGGGCTTTGAACAAAAAGACCATAAAAAACAGGTACTCGATACCCAGGATTGATGAACTATTGGACGAACTACATGGAGCCATCTACTTCATGAAGATTGATCTTCGCTCTAGTTATCATCAGATCAAGATGAGGGAGGAAGACATCTCAAAAACAGCTTTTAGATTTTACTACGACCATTATGAGTTTTTGGTGATGCCCTTTGGTTTAACCAATGCCCCTGCTACATTCCAATCATGTATGAACCATGTGTTCAACAAGCAGCTGAGGAAGTACCTGTTGGTATTTTTTGATGACTTGCTTATCTACAACAAGACATGGGAGGAGCATCTCAGGCATGTGGATCAAATTTTGTCAATCATGGAGGAACAGTCACTGCATGCTAAGGAGTCCAAATGTGAGTTTGGAATGACAGAGGTCCTCTATTTAGGACACATCATCGGGGCAAAGGGGGTACAGGTACATCAGGAGAAAATACAAGCCATCATGGAATGGCCTACTCCTAAGACACTCACCGAATTGAGAGGATTTATGGGTATGTGCATGTATTATAGGAAATTTGTCAAAGGGTTTTCTCAGTTGTGTGCACCTTTGACCGATTTGACTAAGAAAGGAGCCTTCAAGTAGGACGAGGAGGCTCAAATAACGATGGACAAGATGAAGGAAGTGATGAGTACGTGCCCAGTCTTAGCCCTTCCAGATTTTAGTCTTCCTTTTACCTTGGAGTGTGATGCCTCTGGGGAAGGAATAGGGGCCGTACTGATGCAAAAGAGGCACCCTCTTGCCTATGAGAGTCGGAATCTCAGAGGTCCCGAACTACTCTACAACATTTATGACAAATAAATGTTGGCTATCATGCATGCACTAGCCAAATTCCGACAATACTTGGTTGGTGCCAGGTTTGTGGTCAAGACAGATCATAACAGTCTCAAATATCTATTGGAACAGAAGGACTTGAACGAGAGGCAACAAAAATGGGTAAGTAGAATACAAGCCTACGACTTTGACATTGATTTTTTCAAGGGGAAAAACAATATGGTGGTTGATGCCTTATCCAGGAGGCCATCCATCCTTGCCATAACAGGGGTAACAGTTGACTATAGAAAGACCATCTGGTGATGGAGTATGCAGAGGATCAGTTTGCGTGCCAGCTACTGGACGGACATGTACAAGATGAAGATTTCAAGGTTATAAATGACCTCGTCTACTACAAAGACCGAATCTTCTTGGTTCCTAGATCGGCCTTCAAGGATAAAGTATTGCAGGCATGCCATGACTCACCAATGGAAGGACATCAGGGGATCAGCAAGACATACAGGCAGGTGAGAGAAAGGTTCTCTTGGAAGGGTCTCAAGGAAGATGTGATCAAACATGTCAAAGAGTGTACTAAATGTCAGGCGAACAAGGATGAGCACACGCACCCAACAGGACTATTGCAACCCTTGCCCATTCCAGAGCACAAGTGGGAAAGCATATCTATGGATTTCATCACTGGACTGCCAAAGATGCAAGGGAAGGACTGCATATTTGTAGTGGTGGACAGGTTAACAAAGTTTGCACATTTCTTCGCCATAGCTACCGACTTCAGTGTAGCACAGGTCGTTGAACTGTTCTTCAGGGAGATTTTCAGGTTGCACGGCCTACCCAAGACCATTGTCAGCGATAGAGATATCAGGTTTATGAGTACTTTCTGGCAGGAGTTATTCGGGTTGGTTGGTACGGCCTTGACCCCTAGCACCAGCTATCACCCTCAAATGGATGGACAAACAAAGATAGTCAACAAATGGGTGGAGGGATACCTCCGAAACTATGTGGCAGGGCAACAGAAAGCATGGGCCAGATGGTTGCATCTGGGAGAGTATTGCTACAACACCACCCAGCATATGTCCATTGGCATGTCACCATTCCAAGCCTTGTATAGCTATGATCCCTTATCATTTGTGGAGATTGCGTTTGGTGATAGCAGGGCACCTATGGTACAGGATTGGATCGAGCAGAGCCAAGACATTCTCAGGGAACTGAAGGATCATCTACAGAGGGCACAAAACCAACAGAAGGTCCAAGCAGACAAGCACCAAGTTGATCGTACTTTTGAGGTTGGCGACTTAGTCTATCTGAGATTGCAACCATACAGGTAGGCTTCCATTAAAAGAAGCAGAGCGGAGAAATTGCAGCCACATTTCTTTGGACCCTATAGGGTCAGCAGAAATATAGGAGCCATAGCTTATGAGTTGGAGCTTCCATAGGGCAGCAAAATACACAACATCTTCCATGTCTCCTGTCTTAAGAAAGCCCTCAGCCAACACATCAAACCTATTGAGGTATTACCCCCCATGGACGAAGAGGGATAGATTATTCTAATTCCGGAAGAGATATTGGAAGTATGAGAGAAGAGGCTTAGAAACCGAAGCATCAAAGAGTACCTGATCATGTGGAAGGATTTACCCATTGAGGATGCCACTTGGGAAAAGGAGCACGTGGTCAGAGAAACAAGTTTGGAATTGCTTGAGGACAAGCAATTTCAAGCAGGGGAGACTGTAATGTCCCCCACCTCTTAGAGAGGTGATGAGGAGACTCAGTGGCCTGGGCACCCCCACTAGGTCATAGTCTCACACTGAGGGGGAAGGTCAACTAGACTAAAGTTATATATTTAAGTTGACTTGAGAAAGAAAAAGAATAAAAGGAGTAAAAGATAACTCAACAGAAGAATAGAAGTTAACCCTGGGAGTTAACCTAACTCAACAGAGAATCAGAAGGAAAAAGTATAAGTAAGAGGTCGGGGCGCACCTATTATTAGGATGGTCTTGGTATATTTCTTGTTAGTGCTCTTGAGCATTCAGTTTGGGGTTTGTTGTACAAACCCTTGTGACCAACTCAGTGATGAAATATCCACTCACCTTGTTCCACAGCTTGGTCTCAGGGATGAAATATTCCTCCACACCATTCTATTCTCAGCATATGTCCTTCTAGAGCTTCAAAAGACAGCAGGGCCATGTTGTTGAAGAGTTTCCAGCAAGGGCATGCCATACCAATTGAGGAGGGTTTGATTTAGCTATTCAGGAGGGCACAATTCTCTTAGAATATTCCGCAGTTGGAGAGGTTTGCCTTGGACGTTGGGTCTGAGACTTTAGGAGGAGGATCCCACTGCCCTGATCTATTACCGGACCGAGTTTGGGCTCAATTGGATCATTCTTCCATCAGGGCCGAATTGTTGAGGGCGTCAGTCTCCACTTGGAGCGTGGTACTCTCCAATTGGAAGGTTTGACATTCAGATCTGCTTGGTACTAATATTCATTACTTATCCAACCTTTAGAGGCTTCTTTGTATTGACGGGAGCATTTTGTAGCAGTTCATATCTATTGTTTGTACGACCATCTGAGGTTTATGCCAGATCAACCATCTATTGTATTGATCCTACATTGCTTATAATAAAAGGGTCAAATCTTTAATTGTGGTTCTATATCTTGAATGTATGATGATCTTCATGTGTTGAATGAATCTTGTATGCACTTAATAACTCAATAAACATCTGTACATTTACAAATCAGTGGTAGTTAGTGATTCCAAGCTAGAATTTGACTTGGGATCATTACATTATTCTTCCCATTTACTGCTATGTACAACTCATTTGTCATGTGCTTTGATTATTTTCTCTATGTAGCTTTGAATTTAGCTAGTCTTGAGAGAGTTATTATTCCTTGGAGATCGTCGTATAAGATTTTCGGTATGGGTTCCTAGTTTTAACTGATTTTGAGTGAGATCATGTATTCAAATTAGATCTCGTCTTATTGTCTTCATCATCTTATTTCCCATGGAAATTGCATATTTATATCCCAATGAACTTCCATCATGTATCATAATTACATTTGATCTTCTCTCATGATAACAAGTTGATTATAAGGCACATCTACTTGACTTATTTGTCATGGCATGGAATTTTGATGGAGTCATCATTTTATTACCGTAGAGTGTTTTACATCACATGCCATGGAGAAGCTCCCTGTGATGGGTTGAACAATGACTGCAAGGACCCTTACTATTGCATCTTATGCTCCTAACTGAGACTTTAAGAACTAGCCTATACTCATCAATCAAATAGAAACTCCTTCCACTTAAAGTAGAGACTTTTTTCTCTGCAACTGCCCTTGTTTTTATAGCAATGGTGGTCTTCAAGCATTCATAACACTGAAATGGTCATATTTTTCAAGTTTGCAGGTTTTCCATAAGTGACGGTAATGCAATTATTTCCTTTAGGGAAGTCACCTTCACTTTTCCTTGCCCTTTATCCCCATGCAACTACCTTTATCCCTCCACTTAGCACTCAACTTTCTTGTTTCTTGTCCATGAAACCCCCTCTTATTTCTTAAGTACTATATGAAACATATACATTAATTAGCTTCATACATATCGAATGTTCACCAATGACCATGTCCTTCTTGTTATATGAAACATAGTGTAATGTTTTAATACGAGTTTTATTAAGCCCTAAATAATGGCTCATTACCCCTTAATTGGGGCATATTACATTAGTAATGTTATTTTATTTATGTCGGCTTTAGTCCATTAGTTGTAACTATACCTCCTAGTCTCCTATATATACCAAGGAGACATTTTCATTTGGAATCATCTCGTAATTGTACATTTATGTGGGCATAAGGAGGTTCCCCCCTCGAAGAGGCTTATTATATGAATTTCTCTCTTTTTCAAGGCATTGAGTACTTATTCTGAGGTTTTTCTATGCTATATTGATATTTGGTTCTTAACATATGGTATCAGAGCTCAAGGTCTTGGGGTTTCGCTGCTACATCTAAGACAGCTTGGGATTTTCTCTATAACGTTTTTTATACAACGTTTCAGAAGGAACGTCTTGGAGGATATTTAGTATATGATGCAAGGTACGTTGGGATAAAATTTCATCTCCTGAGGCCTTATACTTTTAGAGATACTGTCTGTGCAAGATAGGGTTTTGGAATCATCTTGAACTGAGTCATTGTGGGATTTTCTCTATAAACATTTTTCTGTAACGTGTCAGACCCTGAACTCCGGAGGATATTCACAAAAATTAGAAAGGTATCTTTTTAAAAATGTTTAGCTTCTGGGTCATCTTAAATTTGTATATACACCCTGCAGAAGATAGGGTATCTCACTAGTCCTATTGACTAGTCTCAAGAAGGTGTTCCAGGTAAAACAATCATAACTTCTTCCTAGAATTCCAAATTGAGTGAGACTAGTTGCATTAGATAGTGGAAAGTCTTTAGTATTTCTGGTACACATTTTAGAATTTTATATCAAATATTATGTGCGGGGCACACTATACAAGTGAGATCTCCTAGAAAGGAAAAAAATCAAAAAGTTGTGGGGAAGTTACCATAAATTCCACTTGGCACATACAATTTTTATTAGACTCGTGGCATTGCAGAGAAGAAATATTAGAGAAATACAAAAAAGAAAGTTTCATACCCATAAGGGATGAAACTTTGGAGATACAGTAGAAGAAAGATTGTCTCGTAGAACCACCTCAAAATAAAGGTTCAAAAGTGATACTTGGCCAACATGCCACCCAAAACGGGAACTTCTACACCAAATAAGCCTCCAGAAAGTTCTACTTGGACTCTTGATGAAGGTGAATAAATGCGTAGGGACATAAATGAATTACAGAAGATGAACTACAAGGGATGATGGAGTCAACTGAAGCTAAATTGGAGGCAATAATGGATACTAAGATGGATGGTTTAAAAAGGGAGATCATGGAAGGAATGAAAAATTTCATAATAGAGAGGACACCTGAAAGTGAAAATTTGTCCCATGACATTCATGATGAGGACACAAGGAAGATGAATCAATAATGGAGAAGCTCCAACTTTTTGTTGAAGACCAACCACGTTCCTAAGATCGATATGAGGAAGTTTTATGGCAAGGACCCAATCACATGGATACTTCATATGGAGCAATTATTTGATCTACATAATGTGCCACATACACAAAAGGTACGAATTGCTTCTTTATATTTAGAACCCAATCAATTGGTATGGTATCGATGGATTTGTTCTCGCAAATCACTCGTCACTTGGACAATTTTTACGGAAGAAATGATAGCACACTATGAGGATACAAGGAGCAATACCTTCTTTAGCCAATTGATAAATATCAAGAAAAAGGGTTCAGTTATAGAGCACATTGAGAACTTCCAACGATTGAATATAAAGGTAACAGATATTCCATATGAGCACTTGATTTATGTATTCATAGGAACTTTAAAGGATAACATTCAACATGAGGTTCACCTTTGGGAACCCAAACCATTGGAGAATTCATTTAGGGTGGCAAGAAATGTTGAAAGTAAATATATGGCTATGGCTACTAGAAGGACCAATCATAACTGCTATAGAGAGAATAATGATCCTTCTTCTAAAACACCTCAACCTACAAGGTTGACACCTCAACAATTGGAGGAAAGAAAAGAAAAAGGTCTATGCTTTAATTGTGACAACAAGTATAGTAAGGGACATAAGTGTGGTGAGAAGAAATTATTCTGCATAGATTTTGAAGAGGAAGAAGAACAAGAACAAGAACCATCTCAAGATGAAAACGTAGAAGTAATTTCGTCTAAAGAGTTGACTCCCACGATATCATGTAATGAATTGGTTGGAATTATCACTCCTGAAACCCTCAAGATCGAAGGATATATCAAAAAGAAAAAGGTAATAGTCCTAACTGATTCTGGCAGTACTCATAATTAAATTCACTATAATTTAGCCAAAGCTCTCAATTGTTTTGTATATCCATCACCAGAGTTTCAAGTAATGATTGCAGATGGAGGAACTATCAATTGCTTAGGAAAATGCAATAAGATCGATCTTACTATGGAGGAATATGTAATGAATAGTCCAATGATTGCTATACCCATGGGTGGTGCTGATGTTGTACTAGGAATCCAATGGTTACAATCGGGGCTTTTAAGTTTCGAGAACTTTTCATGAAATTTTCATTGAAAGGAAAAGAAATTGAGTTAAGAGGTATCACATGGAAACCCGATAAGGTGATAAGCTCTAATGGCATGAAAAAATTATTGAAAAAGGGGCATCAAGGTGTTATTGCACAACTATGCTCACTAGATGTTCAAACATATAAGCCATCTATTCCTCTAGATCTCCAAGGGATCATTGATAAGCATTCCAAATTATTTGAAGATATTCCCAAAGGTCTTCCACCCACTCAAAATCATGATCATGATATTCACCTAATTCCTGGGAGTGTTCCTCCTAACATCAGGCCATACAGATACCCTTATGCCTAGAAGAGTGAAAATGAGCGCATGGTTGAAGAAATGTTAGAGGCTGGCATAATTAGACCTAGTGATCCAGGTGGATATCAGGGGCCACCCAACTTTTCCAAATGGCTCAAAACAGTTTTCTGGGCATTTTGGCAATTTACTATTTTTAGCAGGTTTTCACTTCCGGGGCCATTTTGAGGGCCTAAATGAAGTTTTTTCGAGATCTAGGTTCTCAATGATAGCCAAAGGCATCATTGAGCCCCCAAAATGAATCTCCTCGACGATACCTTTCCAACGAGCTATCACACGCCTAAAATGGAGATCGTATGCAAAAGTTACGACCCCGGGAAGTTGATGCACCAACTTACCCAAACGGG
>ML808835.1:60538-75310 GCA_009831015.1 Picea engelmannii
TGGAATTGTATTGGGAAGCCCATACCTTTATGATAGGAAATCCATATTCTACAGGGAGGAAAATAAGTATTGCTTCAAGAAAGATGGGAAGGAGTACATTGTTTGTGCTCATCGCATGAAAACTGACAGGTCCTTTGCAGCTATAGGGCAGTTAAAAAGAATGGTAAATGCAAGTAGAAGTTTAACACTTATGTCTGTAACAAAAAATGAAGTTAGTGATTCTAAACATGAGATGATTCCATATGTTTCAAACAGTCATGAAGTGTCACCGGAGGTACAACATAAGGTTCAGCTGCATAATTTGATTATTGTTCCTGTTCAAAAGGGGAAGCATGTTTTGTCATTTTCATTTACATACTCAGTATTGTTGATTAGTTTGTTGTTGTTTAGTGGTGTATGGCTACAAAGTGCGACAAAGAATATAGATGATTGTGCGATAAATGAAATGATTACTTTGATAAACAATGCTATCTCAATTTTCATGTTTGTTGTGATTAGTCAGGTGATCATTATCCCAGCAGAGAGGATGGATGATACAGGACAAAGTGGGGAGGCAGTACCCTCACTTCTTACCTGAGTAAAAGAAGAATTTTGGTGGTCCAAAAGCTTCCAGAGTGGGGAGGAATGATCCAGGAGGCTCCCCAGGCTCAGAAAATGCTCAAGCATCAAAGTTCTCATAATTGGATGAAACCAATGTCATTGCATCTAGCTCATTCTCCCGAGTCCGGCCATTTATTTACTTTCTCAAACGGACGTTGTATGCGAGAGTTATTGTACTCTGACCATTTTCTCAAATAGGGAAAAAGTCAACATGCCCAGTCAAATGATGACATCAGCATGACATCAGCAGTGCTGACATGGCAGATACAGGTGGCAACAAGTGGCAGTCCAGTAGAAGGTGACTGGTCAGTGACAGGGATCCAACCAACAGCTGACAAGTGGCATTTGTTTGGAAAATGGTTGGGTGCCACATGGCCCAGTCATGGGATGCCACGTGGCACCATGGTATTGGTTAATGGTTGGTGGAAAAATGTTATGGAGCTCATGGGATTTGAACCCATGACTTCTTGGTAGGCGCCCAAGACTTGGCCAAAGTCCTTTTTACCAATGGGCCCTTGATGGTTCTTATTAAATATAACCCACTTTAATTTTATTAAAGTGTATTGTAAAGGTGTATGGGTGCACAAGGGGATAAGCCCTAGCCCAAGGATCTTGGGGATATCCCATAAAACCAGGGGGGCACATGAGAAGGGGCTTAGCCCACTTACGACGCCCTATTTTGAGTCATGATCCCATGAAAAGCACCATAAGATTAGGGGCACGCACCCAGTTAGGGGGCTTAGCCCTATATTTGCACAAATGTGGGTTTTTCACCATATATTAATGATTTTTTAAGCAAATTTAATGGATTTTTCCCATTATTGGGAGATATTGGGCTCTTTTTGAGCCCAAATTTTGGGAGGAAGTTGGGAGATGGTTACCAACTTCAAATATATATAAACCAGACCTATTGGAGGCCATGGGGGGATCAGAAGAGAGACTTTTTGATGTAGGGTTTTGAAGTGGCAATTTGTAAATTTTGGCCTTTTATCATGTTTTGAGAGGCGTCTTTCTCATGTTGTTGAGAGGATTTTGATGGTGCATGCAATGTAATGTAACAACAAAGAGCATTGTAAGATAACTTTGAGAATTTTAAAGAGCAATAAAGAGGTCCTCCACTTGGAAGCGGGCCTAGAGACATAACCAACGATTGGTGAACTTCGTTATCAACCTCTTGTCTCTATTTCTCTTTCTGTTTTTCTGTTCTATTCTCTTCATTTGCAGCATGGATATCATTGGTTGATATCTTTATTCATTAATAAGCATCAAGTAAAAGTCACATTTGATATTACACAAACAAGATAACAAGTTTATGTATTTCACATTCTTAACGATCCGATGCAAAAAGTACATTAAACTAACTTGCAATTTATCAGTAATACCTTCATTTTTGGATCAGCTACAACCCCCTATGTTCTCCGGCTAATACCGAAAGGTGGATATAACCACTTGTCCTTGCCCCGTCCTGCCACCTTGAAGTAGAAGTATAATTATGGAACCATTGTCACACTATCACTGTGAAATATACTGTTGTAAACCTTTACCAATAAATCTGAACCATGCATCAATATGTACCTCAACCTGTAATCAACCTGTAGCATAAACAAGTGCATAAACCATGCACCAACTTGTACCAAACAACCTATAACCAAAATGTACCATAAAGAAGTGCATCTAACCATGTACCAAGTATGTACCAATCATGTGTCAACTACTCATCAACTATGACTCATCAACATGTACCAAAATCATCAACTGTACACCTCATGTATGTGCCAACTCATCAACTACTTGTCTCAACCATGTATTCAACATGTACCTCAATCAAAATCCCTCATCAATTTCATCATCCAAATCTGATTTGTAGCTTTGTAATAGACCTGGTGTATATGATCACATTCCTGCAAACCTTCCTTAAATTTAACAACAAGAGACTAGCATTTTCATCAAACTTTTCTTTAGTCTCACATGCCTAGTTTTGGATTAGTCAACAACCCTAAATGAAGTAATCATAAATTTGAACCTGTAATGTATAAATATATGAAACTGATCCACAATGTTCTTCAATGTTTTTTATGCAATTCCTCCAGGTGTCACTACTTGGAACCTCTTAGAAAAGGAGTTATGGAAAAAATGGCATACCTTGCGGAATTTTGGCTTATTCTAGAGAGCGACCTTGTAGAGCGTGCACCTCATGAAATATTCATTGAATTGATCTGAAACTGTTACATAGAATACTACATACTGTACCCTAACCAACACATTTATTCTCACTGAATTTGGATCTGTTATGAAGAAGTTATGACGTTTTTACCTGAAACACCTGTTTTTGACTAGTTTCAGGACTAGCCACAAACCCTATTTTCCACGGAATGTAACTACCAAAATACAACGACCCACAAGATTGATTTTTTACCAAAAATACTTGGGTATGTTTTCTCAATGGCATATAAATTTCATGGTCTGAATCATTATAGAAAAACATTTATAGTGAAAATGGTGAGATGACCTGTAAATAACATACCTTAGAAAGCACCATCAAAAGAATTTATCCTTCCTTGCATTTTGGCCTTCTTTTATTCACCTTCCCTTAGAAATTTGGCTTAGATATCCTTGGTTACCTCAGACACCTATATATATTCAATATGCTCAAGTGTGATTAAAATGAGAGTCTTGCCTCTTATTTATACTCTCCAAGTAGCTTCCTTAAAAACATCTTCTAGGTCACTTGGCCCACTTTCATTATTTTAGGGTTAACCTACTTCTAATTTCTCCATTAAATTTATTATTGAAACAATTTATTTTGTATTCACTTTGAATTATAATACACTCATCACTTCACTTTATTATTTACCTTTTAAAATCTCTTAAACCACTTTGACTACTTTGACCTTTTGGGGCTTCTAGATGACATATGAGGGTCCTCCAAAATCGTAAGGCCATAACTCTCAAACCGTGAGGAGTTATGTGACATTCCACATACCACCCGAAATGGAATGACATTTACTATCCATCTAGAATAGTATTACCTTCAAATATAATAAAAATCATACCGTTATCCATCAAACAAACTTGGGTTCATTACCCAAACCTGGGTTCTCCAACTTCACATGGTCATAACTCTCTAACCGTGAGGAGTTATGTGACGTTCTACATACCAACGGAAATGGCATGACAATAAATATCCATCTAGGATAGTTTCCATAACAAATTAATTGTCCTTCATCTCATTATTCCACAATTAAGCATGGGTTCTCTTACTCCACAAAGCGTCTTCCCATGAGGACTTTCACCATAAGGGGACCAATTTGGAGTTCATCCATATTTACTTCTTATCAACCATGAAAAAACAATAATGAGTCATATTTACATCAATCAATCTTGGGTCCACTACCCAAACCTTTGTGCTATGGGGCTTTCTTCAAGGGTTCACATCAATGACAACCAACCTTATTCAACAGTTATTTTGTGTTCATTTTCATTTTTTTCAATAGTTTGAGGAAGGTGTTTTGTTTATGTGTGTATGAATACAATATAAAACAGGAAAAAGGACTTGGAGAGAAGAGAACTAACAAAGATCATTTATGATCAATCATTTGAACTGTGTAATATGTTTTGTAACTAATTGTTAGTTATTGAAAGTTCATCATAGGCTATTTCTGGGAAATATTAGCATTGTGAACTTTGAAATTTGCTATTTTATGGCCATCCCTAGCCATATGAAACTTTATTTCCACAACAATATTGGTGACTCCACTGGGGATAATGGCTAGAGTTATTCTCAATAGGGTTTTCTTTGTTTCTTTCTTGGCTTAGGTTTAGGTTTCTCTATTGGGTTTTTAATCTGTATTTCTTTCTTGTAGTCTCATAGGTTAGTCTTCATAAGTTTGTTTAGGGTGTCTTGAGAATTTTATCATGTAACAGGACACACACATTTCTTTCCTCCAGTGATAGAGTGAGCACTTTCAAGTTTCCTTTAGGAAGGAAAATATACTCTCGTGTTTCCTTCATAGAAGGTGTGCGTGAGTATGTCACATCGACACCTGTATGTCCCTTCACCTTCTGCTTGGTTACTACATATTTTTTTTTTCATTCTAGTGCCTATGTGAAGTATCTTTGTAGTTGAAAAAGTGCTTACTTGATTTCATTTAACTTTAATCATTATCAAAAAGAAAAAAACATTTTAGGTGTTTTTATTTTTTCTATTGTTTACATGTTTCAGGTTAGTATTTCTAGTTGCACTTTCTTTTGTGTGTTTATCAAGTAAGGTCTAATTGTTACAAGTATTTGCAAGAAAAGGAAAATTGGAGTTTGGAGGTTTGCAAATTGCGCCAGATTTGTATTTCAAATTTGTTCATGATTTAACTATATTCATTGAAGAATTAGTGCAATTCAGATGCTTGTGTTCTTACAAGTTATTTTTGTTTGAGTCTTCAAAACACCATATGTTGAATTTCCATGAACTTTGAGTAATTAACATCCATATAAATCAAATTCTTAACTAAAATCAACTAGACTCTTTTCTTTCTAGAAAAATCAATAGTAGTCTAGAATATAGGGCCTTGAAATAAGGTTGGAGAGTAAACTCTCCATGGTCGCAAACTTGAAAGTAGAGTTGATTAAGTAGTGTAAAACCTAGCAGTAGCAAGGAGTGCTTGTCAGGAAAGTTACCCTAACATAAGAGTTAAGAACAAGGTCTAATTAGAGTAATTTTAGGTGATATCCCCTCCTTTTATTTGTGTCCATTGGATTACTATGTGTATGGGGGTTTCCAAAGTGTCAGGTCCTCTAGGTGACATCACTTTTGGAAGCATTGGGATTTGTTTCTCTCATTGATCAATGATTGTGAATCAATAAACTTGGTTCATTTTACTAGGATTTCACATAAGTGACTACGAGTGGGAAGTCCTCGTGGTACCTAAGGTAGATGCTTAATCATCATTTCAGTTCCTTTGGAGAGTGCCCATATTCGCGAGGGTACTTGCACCTTAGGTGAAAAATGTGATATGTCCTTCATTGATCGATATTGGGACTTAATCAACCCATATTGGTCTCTGCAAATCCCTTTGATCATCTCTTCACTACCTCAAACTTAGGACCTTACCAACTTGGGATGAGCCTTGGAAGAGTGGTTTTTTTGTAGATTCTTAATAATACTTTTACAGTTGTGTGATATTGTGGTTGTTTGTTTAGTTGGCCTTAGGTGGTTATTTTCCTTCCACTTTCAAATATTTGATTCAAATTAGTTAACCAAATGCTTCGGCATTCAAGAAGGACTCATGGTATTTCACCTAAAAGTGTTGAATGACCTCCTTGAAGGCATAGGATGATTGACGTTGTTTTGAAAGAGCGAGTGTGACATAAATAATTAGACATGGAACATTCCACAAGGGAAGGTGTCATCGACAAATAGCTTGAGGTCCAGGGATCTGTAAGGGACTTCGATGGTCATGTTCCAATTCTAAAACGAGTTCCTTCACCATATGACAATATCGATCCCATAGATATTGATGATATTCCTAATCTGACTCCATCCAAATTCAAACTGCCTCTTGTTAAGCATCTTATCCCTTCCCCTTTGCACACTAGGACTCAAAATAATCATATCCTTTAGTGGCCCATAACGGGAATTTTTTTTAATACCTCTAGGTATGGGGGAATTCACACCCCCACATCAACAATTTATGGTTGAGGAGTTGTTGGAATATTGAGAGATGGGGGTGAATCAATATTTCCCTTTTTCAACAATTAACAATTACTTTTGTCTTTTGTTAATTACCACAATAGATCAATAATAGACTTGTTTGTAAAATAAATTATACAAACATAATTAATATAAATTACAAGGATTATATGAAGAATAGTGAAGGACACCAATCCTTTTTATAACACCAACTCTATAAGACACAAATCCCCTTCTTCAGGGAAACAACCCTAGGAAGCACCAACTCCCTTGTTTCTTTAGGGCACCAACTCTAGGAACCACCAACTCCCTTGTTTTTAGGGCACCAATCCAAGGAAGCACCAACTCCCTTGTATTTAGGGCACCAACCCTAGGAATCACCAACTCCCTTAATTTACACTTAAAGCATATGAATACTTTTGTTCTCCTCCCTTCCATCCTCACTTCATAAGAATCATCAATTGTTCTTCTTGGACTCGGCTACTATTTTGATCTTCTGATCTGGACTTCAGAGACACTTTATTCTCACCATTATTTCTTGTTTATATATATTTCCAACTGGTGTGAGATATGAAGCTTTGTGTCCCTATGTTTGGACCATCACACCTCTTCATTAAATTAACAATAAGCTTTGTTATTATTCAAATGTTATTGTGAATTCTTTTAATTTAGTGAGTGTGAATTTTCATAAATCAATCACAGGTTATGGATCAATTTATTTTAACTTGATTTCATGTCTATGAAAATATTGCAGAAATTGAATTCTATAGAGGCACTTCCTTCAAACCATGTTTTTCATATGACCATATGCGTAGAACCATAGGATTATTAATTTAATCATTGCCTCCTCTTTCACCCTTATTTATTTATTCCATATGACCGAAGGTGGTGACCATATGCTAGGCCAAGTAAGTGCTTGAACACTTATCAAGATCAACAGTCATGTTTTAATCTCACGATGAGATGGACGGTTGTCGTTTCCTCCAATACTTTGTGGCTTCTGGGGTTTAAAATTCCAATTCTCCCAGACTAAAATTTCACCGAAGTGTTAATATTGAGTTGACGTGTGTCCATAGATTTCAATAGTCTGGATGTTATTTTGAAGCTTCGGTACTCTGAGACTCTGAGTTACTAGAACTATGAGTAGTCCAATTCCTATGGAGTTATAACCTACCAAATAAGTCATAAAGCGGAGGTGATCACTTGTTGTTGGTTAACACCTCTTCTTACTCTATCATTCCACTATGCTTGATCAATGGTTAAGAACACTCCCGAAGTTGTTGGTTAACACCTCTTCTTACTCTATCATTCCACTATGCTTGATCAACGGTTAGCGTTACTTCATGATTTACGCTTTACTCTATCTTTCCTCTGTACTTCATCAATGATTATGAATTAATCAAAGGTTGAGATGGACGACCACTATTTACTTCGGGACTACAGGACTTCGGGGGTTCGGAGGTCCAGGTGATTGTTGTTCCAATTTCCACTAGAGTTGGTCAGTGTCGGAGTTGATTGTCTCTTGATCTTACGGTTCCCATATTCTACTTCAGATCAACGGTTGTTATTACTTTGAGGATTCGTTATTCGGGTAATTTCATATGTTCTTGTCTCATTTTCACCGGAGTGGTCAACGTCGAAGTTGACTGTCTCTTGATCTGACGGTCATGTGAGAATATGGAGGATATTAGATCAACGGTTTACAATGACTTTGGCCTTCAATGCTTCAAGTAGTTGTTTGTTTCCCTCGAAGGAAAAAATCCCAGAGTGACGTAACTTGTTGACATCACTGATGACTTAGCACTAGACTAGTGGATGCCATGTGTCACCTAGATTCATGACTTACGTAAAATAAATTTCCAACTGGACCATGACACTTGTCACCATATGATTGTGCCACATGTCCTTGCTGATGTGGTATGCTGACATGGATCCCCTGATGTGGCACATGTACTCCTCCTGTATCTAATGGTCACACGTTCATCTGAATTCTTGATCCAACGATTGTGATCAGTTCATTTTGGCCTTCAACATTTTGGGTTATACGCTCCATTTCCCAAAACTCCTGAAGTGAGATTCAACGACTAAACCTCAAGAATCTTGATGTCATCTAACGATTCTTATTTGAGGCGAACAACCTAACATGATCCAACATTTGTTAGGATTTCAGTTGTTTCAGGATCTCGTGAATCCTTGATCAAATGGTTGTGATCAACTCTTAGATCAACGGTCCAGATTTATTTCAGCCTTCGGGTCTTTGGTTTATTCGTTCCCAGTTGTAAATTCTTCAAGAGTGAGATTCCATGATTAAACCTTGATCAAGTTAACTTCATATAACGATCATGGTTTGTCCTTAAATCTATATAAGTGGACAATATTCTCCTTTGATTCTTTTGTAGTTTTACTCCGGGCTTTCAATCCTGATCGCATTTTCTGCAATGCATTTTTCCTTATGATATTTTTTATTTTTTACTTGTATTGTAACTGATCAAGATCATTTATCTATTGGGAATTTGATCATGATGGTGTTTCTGCATTGTGATGATCTTATGAAATCTAATACGCTGTCTCTCCTGAGATTTAGGAATATTCCTCTGCATGTTGTTCATAACAACTCATCATCACATCATAATGACACCGGTTGTAAACATCAATGACAATATGTTCAACAATCTCCCCCTTTGTCATTGAGGGAAACACACTAACTGCATACACAAAATCCCCTTGTGATGATGCTTCTCTCCTCCGAAGTTACTCTCGCCCTTCGACATCAAAGGCAGAGAGGATATTTCTTCACTCCCCCTTTGGCAATGCTCCCCCTGACCATGTGCCCCTTCTTATATGATTTTATGGTTTTTTAATGAGGTTTTTGAATTACTCCTAATCTCCATCGAATATTTTCAAAAGTACCCCTAGGAAAATGTTTTGTGAAAATGTCTGCAATCTGTTATTTGGTGTCTAGATACACTATTTTAACTATTTTGGGGGTAACTTGATCTCTTAGGAAATGATATTTAATTGGGATTTGTTTGGTTTTAGAATGAAAGACAGGATTTTTAGAGATACTTATGGAACTATTGTTATCACAGTTAATAGTAATAGGATCATTATATCTTATTTGTAGGTCTTCTAAAGTTTCCTTCATCTTAATAACTTGTGTGCAGCATAATGCAACAACAATGTATTACGCCTCTATTGTAGAGAGTGATGTGGATGTATGTTTCTTTCTTAACCATGCTACCATACTTTTTCCTAAGAAAAATGATCCTCCACTGATGTTTTTCTTATCATCTATGCTACCTTCCCAATTTGCATCAGTATATGCAGTTAGATTGAATTCTTTATCTTTTGGATACCATAATCCTAGTTCTAGGGTGCCTTGAAGGTATCTGAATATTCATTTTACTTCTTTTAAGTGAGTTTCTTTAGGTGCAGATTGAAATCTCCCCACGAGTCCTACAACCTACATGATGTCAGTTCTTGTTGTTGTTGAATAGATAAAACTTCCAACCATAGATCTATACATCGTTTTGTCTACTTTTGGTGAGTCATCTTCTAGACTTAGTTTACATCCAATGACCATTGGAGTACCCATAGGTTTACTTTCTTCCATTTGAAATTTCTTCAACATTTCCTTGATATATTTGGTTTGGGAAAAAAATATTCCATTTTCTATTTGATTTACTTGTAAACCTAAGAAAAATGACAGTTCTCCCAGCATAGACATTTCAAACTCTTCTTTAATTTTGGTTGCAAATTTTCTGCTTAGTGTAGTACGATTACTCCCAAATATCATGTCATCTACATATACCACCATAAAAATCATGTTTTGATCCTCAATTTTGATGTATAGATTGTTTTCATTAGTCCCTCTCTTATATCCCTGTTTTGTAGGTACTGATCAAGCCTACAGAACCATGCTCTAGGGGCTTATTTAAGACCATATAGGGCCTTTTTTGAGTTTTCACACATAGTCCTGATTTTCTAATAACAAGAATCCTTTTGGTTTATCAACATATAGTTCTTCTTCTTGTGTTCCATTAACGAATGATTATTTGACATCCATCTGATATATTTTGAAATTTCTGAAGCATGCAAATGCTAGAAACATTGTGATGGCCTCAAGTCTTACTACTGGAGCAAAAGATTCTTCAAAATCAATACCTTCTACTTGGGAATATTCTTTGCAAACTATCTGGATTATAACCTCTCCATTTTCATTTAGTTTGTTCTTGAATATCCACTTGGCTCCTATCACATTCTTTTCCTTGGGTCCTCGAACTAGTTCCCAAGTCTAATTCTTCTCTATTTGATCTAGTTCGTCATTCATTGATTTTATCCAATCTTTACTTTTGATAGTTTCATTTACTGACTTAGTTTTTATTAGGGATAACATTTATTGTTTTGAGTCAAAGGCAATTTTCCTTCTTGTTTCCACTTCTGCACTTTTATCTCCAATAATATTGCTTTCAAGATGATTCTTTTGAACTCTTTTTTATGGAGGTCTTGGAAATGGAGTTTCTTCATTTTCTTCTTCATCGGTACGAGGTTCATTTTCCTTTTTTTCATCATTATCATCTTCTTACTGAGATTCTACATCATCATCTTCCTGCTGAGATTTTAAATCATCATCTTCTTGTTGATATTTATTATCAATGCCTTGGGATATGCTCTTTTTTAGATCATCTATATTTACATTGGCACTTTCCACTATATTTAGTAGTCTAAGATTATAACATCTGTATGATTTATTATTAGATGAATATCCTAAGAATATTCCTTCATCAAATCTTGGATCCAACTTTCGTAGGTTATCCTCATCATTATTTATGTAAAATTTACTTCCAAAAGTTCTAAAGTGTTTTACATATATTGGCCTCCCAAACCATAGCTCATAAGGGTTTTTGTCATGGTTGGGTCTCAAGTGAGATCTATTAAGTATGTGAATTGTTGTGTAGATTGCATCTCTCCAGAATTTGTCTGGAAGATTAGCTAAATTTAGCATGCTTCTTGCAGTTTCTTGAACTATTTTGTTTTTCCTTTCTACCACTCCATTCAGTTGAGGAGTCCTGGGAGATGAAAATTGTCTTTTGATACCATGATTTTCACAGAATTGAATGAAATCTTTAAAGGTGAATTATCATCCATTGTTTAATCTCAGACATTTAATTTTGAGATATGTTTCATTTTCTATGAGGGCTTTGTATATTTAAAATTTCTCAAAGGCTTCTGATTTTTCTTTTAGAATGAATACCCAGATCAATCTTGTGTAATCATCAAGAATCTATATAAAATATTGTTCACCATAAGTACTTTTGGTTATGGTTGGTCCACATAGATCTGTGTGAATAAGCTCCAATGGTTTTTTTATGGAATTATCTTTTGTTTTGAACCTAACTCTTGTTTTCTTTCCTATTTGACAATGTTTACAAATAGAATCTAAAGGCTTAATCACTTTTGGCAGGTCCCTAACTACCTTTTTCTCATTGGATTTGATCAATTTGTCAAAGATTAAATGTCCCAACCTTCTATTCCATAGCCAAATTTCATCTACTTGGCTTAAAAAAAAAAAATCTTCTTCTTCTATATCAAGGATGTACACATTGCTAGATGTTCTTGGTGCAACTACCACTAGCTTTCCAATGTCCTTTTTTCCGATTTCACATTTTTTAGAATCAAAAGTAAGTATGTGACCCTGATCACATGTCTGACTTACATTTAGAATATTTGGTTTGATATTTTATACCATAAGTCATCTTCTTCTTTGGTTTTATTATTTCCTAAACTAGCAGTGCCTTTTCCCAGTATCTTGGATGACATGTTATCTCAAAAAGTTACTTTTCCTTTTCCTTTTCCTTTCTTATTTAACTTGAGAGATTTACTTTGATCTCCAGTCATGTGTTTGGAACATCCATTGTCTATATACCACTGACATCCTTGATTTCTTTCATATAAGTCTACATTGCACTTTGTTTGATTTTTCTTCCATTCCTTTTGATTATGGGAAATATTTTTCTTTTTTGTTGATTAAGGTTGGTTGTCATTGATGTCAACCCTTGAATAAAGCCCCATAGAACAAAGGTTTGGGTAATGGACCCAATATTTTTTGATGTAAATATGACTCATTATTTTTTTTTCATGGTTAATAATAAGTAAATATGGATGAACTCCAAAGTGGTCCCCTTATGGTGAAATCCCTCACGGGAAGACGATTTGCAGAGTAAGAGAACCCATGCTTAATTGTGGAATAATGAGATGAAGGACAGTGAATTTTTCAGGGAAACTATCCTATATGGATAGTGTTTGTCATGCCATTTTTGGTGGTATGTGGAACATAACATAACTCCTGATGGTTAGAGAGTTATGGCCATGAGAAGTTGGAGACCCCAGGTTTGGGTAATGGACCCAAGTTTGTTTGATGGGAAATGGTATGATTTATGATATATTTTTAGAAACAACTATTCTATATGGATAGTACATGTCATGTCATTTCTGGTGGTATGTGGAACGACACATAACTCCTCACGGTTTGAGAGTTATGGCCTTACGAAGTTGGAGGACCCTCATATGTCATCTAGAAGCCCCAAAAGGTCAAAGTAGTCAAAGTGGTTTAAGATATTTTTAAAGGATAAACAATAAAGTGAAGTGATGAGTGTATTATAATTCAAATTGAATACAAAATAAATTATTTCAATAATAATTTTAATGGACAAATTAGGAGTGGGTTAACCCTAAAATAAGGAAAGTCGACCAAGTGACCTAGAAGATGTTTTTAAGGAAGCTACTTGGAGAGTATAAATAAGAGTCAAGGCTCTCTCATTTAACACACACTTGGGAATATTGAATATCTATAGGTGTCTAAGGTAACCAAGGATATCTAAACTAGAATTCTGAGTGAAGGTGAAGAAAAGAAGGCCGAAATCAAGGAAGGATAAATTCTTTTGATGGTGCTTTCGAAGGTATGTTATTTACAAGTCATCTCACCATTTTCACTATAAGTTTTTTTATATAATCATTCAGACCGTGAAATTTCTATTCCATTGAGAAAAAATATCCAAGTATCTGTGGTAAAAAATTCATCTTGCGGGTCGTTGTATTTTGGGAGTTACACTCCGTGGAAAATAGGGTTTGTGGCTAGTCCTGAAACTAGTCAAAAACAGGTGTTTCGAGTAGTAATGTCGTAACTTCTTCATAATAGATCCAAATTCAGTGAAACCAAATTTTTTGGTTAGGGTATTTTCTTTAGTATGTTGTGTAATAGTTTCAGATCAATTCAGAAAATATTCCATGCGGGGCACGCTCTACAAGCTCGCTCTCTAGAATAATCTAGAATTCTGCAAGGTATGCCATTGTTGCTATACCTCCTTTTATGAGAGGTTCCAAGTAGTGAAACTTGGAGGAATTGCATAAAACACACTGAAGAACATTGTATATCAGTTTCAGAGCTTTATACATTACAGGTACAAAGTTATGATTACTTCAAGTTAGGGTTGTTGACTAATCCAAAACTAGGCATGTGAGACTAAATAAAAGTTTGATGAAAATGCTAGTCTCTTGTTGTTAAAGTTAAGGAAGGTTTGCAAGAATGTGATCATATACACCAGTTCTATTACAGAGCTACAAATCATATTTGGATGATGAAATTGATGAGGTATTTTGGTTGAGTTACATGTTGAGTACATGGTTGAGACAAGTAGTTGATGAGTTGGCACATACATGAGGTGTATAGTTGATGATGTTGGTTGATGAGTAGTTGACACATGATTGGTACATACTTGGTACATGGTTGGATGCACTTGTTTATGGTGCAGGTTGATTACAGGTTGGTGCATGGTTGATGCACTTGTTTATGGTACAGGTTGAGGTACAGGTTGATGGATAGTTGATGCATGGTTCAGATTTATTGGTACATATTTACAGTGGTATATCTCACAGTGATATTGTGACAGTGGCTCTATCATTCTACTTGTACTTCAGGGTGGCAGGATGGGGCAAGGACAGGTGGTTGTAGCCAGAGAATTGGGGAGTTAGAGCTTCCCTCAGGTTGTAGCCTGAGAAACTAGGGGGTTGGAGCCTCCTTCCAGTTGCAGCTGGAAAACAAAGGAAGTTGGTGCTTCCAATGAATGTAATTATTCAAGACATATAAGAAAAATAATTCCATGGTTTTCTCCCGATTTGGGTTTCCATGTAAAACAATGGTGTACTGTGTATGTATGTGATTGTTTATTTCTTACTGCTCATTATTGGATAATAATTCTACATTGTTAAGAACCAAATATCAATATAGCATAGAAAACCTCAGAAAAAGTACTCAACGCCTTGAAAAAGAGATAATTTCAGATAATTAGCCTCTTCGAGGGGGCAACCTCCTTTTACCCCACTTAAATGTTCAAGTCCAAGATGATTCAAAATGAAAATGTCTCCTTGGTATATATAGGAGACTAGGAGGTTTAATGGCCTAAAGCCGACATAAATAAAATAACATTACT
>ML808835.1:103111-148574 GCA_009831015.1 Picea engelmannii
TAAGAGATTTTTAAAGGATAAATAATAAAGTGAAGTGATGAGTGTATTATAATTCAAATTGAATACAAAATAAATTATTTCAATAATAATTTTAATGGAGAAATTAGAAGTGGGTTAATCCTAAAATAAGGAAAGTCGACCAAGTGACCTAGAAGATGTTTTTAAGGAAGCTACTTGGAGAGTATAAATAAGAGGCAAGGCTCTCTCATTTAACACACACTTGAGAATATTGAATATATATAGGTGTTTTAGGTAACCAAGGATATCTAAATCGGAATTCTAAGTGAAGGTGAAGAAAAGAAGGCCGAATTGCAAGAAAGGATAAATTCTTTTGATGGTTCTTTCTAAGGTATGTTATTTACAAGTCATCTCACCATTTTCGCTATAACGTTTTTTATATAATCATTCAAACCATGAAATTTATATGCCATTGAGAAAACATATCCAAGTATCTGGGGTAAAAAATTCAGCTTGTGGGTCGCTTTATTTTGGGAGTTACACTCCGTGGAAAATAGGGTTTGTGGCTAGTCCTGAAACTAGTCAAAAATAGGTGTTTCGGGTAAAAACGTAGTAACTTATTCATAACAGATCCAAATTCCATGAGACCAAATGTTTTGGTTATGGTATATCCTGTAGTATGTTTTGTAATAGTTTCATAGCATGTAATTCTTCAAGACATATAAGAAAAAACATTCTGTGGTTTTCTCTCGATTTGGGTTTCCACGTAAAACATTGGTGTACTATGTATGTATGTGATTGTTTATTTCTTACTTCTCATTATTGGATAATAATTCTACATTGATATAACAATTGAAGAAAAAGGATTATAATTACACTATTACTGATTCAGCCCCCCTCTTAGTAATCCAATTTTTTTATCATATTTTGGCTATCTACATTCACTTGTTTTAAGACCATAGTTGTTGCATTTTTGACATTCACTATTGAAGTCCTTCAAAGGATAAAATGAGTTATAGTTTCTCTTCTCTGTATTGTACTTGTTGTTCTTATATATTTGGACATTTATATGATTGTATTGTCCATAAGATTTGTAGTGTACTTCCTTATGTCCAAAATTATTGCAAGAGCAACAATACCCAATAAATAGATATTTAGGGGGATTCCTTCTCATGATTGTAATTTTCTTGTCATCTTTTACTCTAGTAGGGAGTATTGATTTTTCTTTATGTGTAACAGTTTTCAATGGTATCATCTTTGCCTCATTATCTTCTTTTCTTAATGAGTTTTTAAGAGCATCTGCGTAACTGATCGGTTTCTTGAAAGATCCTTATGATGTAGAAGTTGAGTCTTGAGTGTATCCCAAACTGGTCTTGTTGTTTGGTGACTTTTGACTACTGAGAATTTCATCCAAGATCTTTGAACTATTTCCAAATTGTGATCCCTTCTTTTCTTTATCAATTTCACTTTTTAGTATCTTAATCTCATCTTCTAGTCTCTCACATACTTGTTTTTTATCGTTAAGTTGTTGTAAAATGAATTCTTCAATTTTATTGGCTTCCACTAGCTGGGAATTCAAATCATGAATGGTCTATTCTGACTCTTTGATGGTTTTGGAAACTTCCCTCTCTCTTGATTTAGTAGCTTCTTTAATCTATAGAATCTCTTCCCTTAGTACCCTATTTTTTTTTTTTAGTTTTTCTTAGTTCTTCAATTATACTAAGGATTTCTTCTTCGAAGTTCACTTCTTCTTCATCTTCTGAATGTTTATCATCTTGAGTTTTTATTCCCATAAATAGAGGCTCTGGTTCGTCTTCTTCATTTTCTTCTGATGAACTATTGTCTTCTTGGGTAAAGAACATTTTCTTTTTCTTGTTGAAATTCTTTTTATTATTAGTGTTTCTTTTCTTCTAATTTTTTAAGGTTCTTTCGTCATCACTTTCCTACTGCTTAGGATGGGGACATTTATTGGAAAATTGTCCAATTTTTCCACAGTTGAAACATATTAGAGGAATATTTCTTGTGTATTTCCCTATACCTTTCTTGAGTTTCTTTATGAAGTCGACAGTTTCCTCATTAGATATATCTGATAACTCATCATTGGTCTTTTCCCCCTGACTCATCTTTGTTTTAGATGCTTTAAAAGTTGTTTCTCTTTTTTATGATTGATCATTCCCTGTTCTCATTTCATATGTTGTAAAAATTCCATGAAGATGATCAACTATGAGTGTGTCAAGATTATTCATATCTTCAATTGTAGAAATATTTGCATCATAACTCATAGGTAGTGACCTTAGTATCTTTTGCACAATAGGTTTATCTATAAGTTCTTCTCCTGCTGCTCTAATTGAATTAACCACTTCATCTACCCTAGGAAGGTATTCAACAATATTCTCTTCTTCTTTCATTTTCATATTTTCAAACTGAGTTCTATAGATCTATAGTTTGGTTTCCCTGACTTTGATATCAACTTCATATACAACCTCCAATTCGTCCCATATTCATTTGGTTGAACTACAATGCATAACCTTCACACATATAGAATTTGTCAACCCTACTAGAATTGCATTAACTTCTCTTCAGTTTTCATTGCACATTTTATTTCCTGTAGCATCTTTATGTGGAGTAGTTTGTGCAGTGTAACCATCTACAACAAATTTCCAGATATCAAAACCAAGAGCCAATAGGAAGTTTTTCATTCTTATTTTCCATAGAGCATAGCCACCTCCATTGAAAAATGGTTCTTTGTTGTTAGACATTCTCTCTTGTTGATCCCTCTTCAAGATATACCTTCTAGTTGTTAGACCGTGTTGTAGGAACCTTGATCTGCTACCAATTGTTGGAATACTGAGAGGGGGGGGTGAATCAGTATTACCCTTTTTAAACAAATAGCAGTTACTTTTGTGTTTTGTTAATTACCACAATAGATCGACAATAGTCTTGTTTGTAAAATCAATTATATAAACATAATTAATAAAAATTGTGAGGCTTATATGAAGAATAGTGAAGGAAACCAATCCTTTTTAGAGCACAAAATCTAGGAGACAAGAATCCCCTTCTTCAGGGAACCAATCGTAGGAAGCACCGACTCCCTTGTTTCTTTAGGGAACCAACCCTAGGAAGCACCAACTCCCTTGTTTTTATGGAACCAACCCAAGGAAGTACCAAATCCCTTGTATTTAGGGAACCAACCTATTTTTGGTGGATGACAATGCATATTAGTCATCTATTTCAAATTTTCAAAGTGTTGGATCAGATGGATCACAAAGGATCAAGTGGGTTTCTGAAGACTAGGTGAAGAATGCAACGTACCAGCCAGGTGTAATCAATTCAACAAAGGACCTATCTCTATGAAAAGTTATTGCCTATATTATAGGATCTAAATTGTAATTTTTTTCCATTTCTATATATCAATAGATATAGGCAAAATGTTCCCTCAAAGCCTCTAGGAGTTAGATTTGAGATATCCATCAATATCAAATTGATCGTAAATGTATGAAACTGATGCAAAACTATATATATTTGATAAAGTAGAGGAAGAAAGGGTTCGATCCCTGCTTTGGCTTGATATTTTATATCTAAAGACTATTTTGATTCATCTTGCCTATTTTAAGACTTCAATTGCTAATAAAGTTAATGGTTAGTTTTGTGTTCCTTCTCTGTTTATCATCTTCTTGTTTTCTTCTTAAACACTTTGTTGATGTTATATGATGTTATGACAAATTCTTATGTGCTGAGAAGGTTTCTTTAAAATATTTTCAATAATAGTTTTGACATTGGTGTTTCTTCTCCTTAAATCTTATTTGGAATGATTTCTAGATAAAGGCTTATTCTTCTATTGTATAAGTACATTAATAACAAGATCTGTTTATTGGTGGATTTATCAATTTTGTCTTTTCCTTCTCTCAATCACATCAGTCAAAACTTTAAGTCTCTAGCCATTAGTTTTATTTACCTGACTTGTTGCACCTAGGTAAGTGATTTTAATAGATCATACCATTATTTCTTTTCAAACCAAGCAAGGATTTATCCATTTTTAAAACCCCTATTGAATATTTTGAAACAAGATGTGCTAGGCTTGACTCAATAACAATCTTGAGATGAATTCTAGTGCTAATAGATGCACCAATCATGGTACATATATACATTTGAAGCGCAGTAACAAGTATGGAAATATTTAATGTATTCAATTTGATTAATGGTGCAATTTTTATGTATAAGAGTACTAAACAAGGCTTCGATGTACTTTTCCAAGTGCACTTGTAAGAGTGGAAAAAAATACAAATTTAGTATTGATTGTACAATTTTCTTGTTATGTACATAAGCATTGAGTATTATCTCTCAATATGTTTGATAGAGAATCCACAAGTGGGGAAACTTTATATGAATAAAACTACACTCAATGATATTAGGAGCACCACCAATGGTTCCTCCTAATATCATAATGAGCACTGAAAAAGTGTAGGATTAAGTTTTTTTCAGTGGTGCACTTTATTTGACCGATTATACCACACACGATCCATCCTATTAATAACAATAATGCATCATACAATTCAGTGCAAGTCAAATGACTTGAATACACGACATATAAATAAATAAAAAAATATGAAAAAAGATAAATTAAAGTCAAATTCAAAATTTTAAACTGTTAAAATAGTAAATGAGGGGATAACAATGAATTTTACCTAGCTTG
Source organism: Picea engelmannii (assembly GCA_009831015.1). Taxonomy (NCBI): domain Eukaryota; kingdom Viridiplantae; phylum Streptophyta; class Pinopsida; order Pinales; family Pinaceae; genus Picea; species Picea engelmannii. The sequence goes on from ML808835.1 coordinate 107,763, forward strand.
TTCCATGTCAAGGAGACATGGTTTCTACATAGGGAAAATATGAATTTGGTAATGTTTTGCAAAATTACATAATGAACCAAATCCACTAGTAAAAAAAGAAAATTGAGGAATTTGACATTATCACAGCATTGCCAATAGGGTGGTCATACATGGATTGTAAGCACCGATGCTTATATATTTTCAAGAACCAAGGAATGTTAAAATCAAATTACATCTTGGTATTTTTTTAACCCTACCTTGGTGCACCCAATAAAAATATGTTTGGATGTGTTTAGATGTTCTAAGCACACTATTAGGGATTTTAAAATATGTTAATAGGTGTGCCATTTGTTATTAAGCATTAATGAGTGAGATAATTATTATTGGAATACTGAGAACGGGGTGAATAAATATTCAACAATTTTTACCACTTTTAATCACAATATGCAAGCATTTAATATATTAACAATTTATCACTTATTATTGTATTCAAGATACCATAAACATGTAACCACAAATACATAGTACACAAGTATTTTATGTGGAAACCCAAATGGGATAAAACCACGAAATGCTTTCTTATATATCAGAATATTTCATTCATAGGAAGCACCAACTTCCAAAATTATCCAGCGCCAACTAGAAGGAGGCACCAATCCCCTTATTTAAAGGCTCCAACCTGAAGGTAGCTACAAATCCCTAGATTCTCCAACTCCAACTAGAAGGAGGTTCTAACCCCCTGATTTACAGGCTCCAACCTGGAGGAAGCGATGAATCTATATATTCACCAACACCAACTGGAAGGAGGCTACAACCCCCTTTCCTTTCCCCTTCCTTCCTCTTTGAAATATAAATGTAGACTCAACCTGTCACTTCTGTTTTCATTGATACTAATACATCATCATCATCAAAACGATATCCACCTCAATAACCACATAAGACTTATGCCAAGATCATGAAGAACATTTCTCACAACATTTCTCACACCATATGACAAACATCATCAATACATGCCTCAATCATGTACCATAATATCCAAGATGTACAACAAAGCGTGTTCCATCATATCCTCACAATCACCAATTTATGCCTCTATCCATGTGCCAAATACCTCAAAGATATGCCTCAAAGAATATACTGTAACATCAAGATGAAAATTTCAAGACATATAGAAAACCATACCTTTTATCATATAAGAACCTAATACATAAGATCACAGACCAACAAACCTTCCTCAAGCTTCAACATCAAGACAATATCATCATCATCAAATTTTTCCTCAGCCTCACGGGACTAGATCAGACAACAAGCGGTGCCATGCTTGACAAGTATTGTGCAACTTCTAGGGCCTCGTGGGATGCCCTATACCTAACCCATGGGGTATTCTCAATTAAGGTTACTAGAAACCCTTCTCCAATCTAGGGCTCTGAGACTTCCTTCTTCACATTCATCTGCTACCTCAGATTCACTAAGAAATCACATACTTGCTTGATTTCTTAATCATTTTGAGAGGCTCTTTGATGTGTATTTATACCCTTCCAAGTAACTCCTTTATTTGACTTTAGGGATGACTTGTAACTTCTTATTTGCAACATCTTTTCTCCTTTGATTAATTTTTGGGATGACTTATAACTTCTTGTTGTAACCATTTAGGGGATTTTTAACAATACTTTAAGGCTTAATCTTTAAGAGGGTATAACTTATCAACCATGAGGAACCATGTCCTATACCACCTACCATTGGAAACAACATGATGAGGATCATCCATCTATGATATTTTTGCATCCATTTGTAGTGTCCTTCACCCTCTTTTTCTCCAATCAACTTCGGGCTTCATGACCACTCCTCAAGGGGCTTCATAACTACTTAACCACTTAACCATACTTAAACAGATTATTGTAGACTTCTTCAAAGCGTCTTCCTATGAGGGCCATGCTTAAAACTATGCCAGAAGGGGACCACTTTGGAGACTTCTTCAAATACACCCATTACTTCTAGAAGCTTCCAAACTTCTTCTAGGGTTGACATCAATGACAACCATTTTTCCAACAATTATTAGGTGAAATGATAATTTTTTGTAATTTATTTTATTAAAAATTGATATTTTATAAAAAAAAAAAATTAGACCTTATTTGGTCCTTCTTACATGGATATGCATTGGTGCACTTACTATTTACAAATGCATTGATTAGGTTTGTTTGGTGCATTGATAATTGAATACACTAGGGAACCATATATGTGAGCACACTTATAGGTGTCTGTAACTTTTAAATAAAATTCATATTGTATAGAAAATGGACAAACCTTATCTAGTGCATCTCTTATATAGTGAGTTTTGAAGTTCAACACTTTATTGTTGTAATTATATAGCCCAACACGTTTTGGTGCCATTAGTAAGGACATTACTAAAAATAAGATTTAATCTCTAACATTTAAAAAAAAATTGTAATACATTGTAGAAACATTTCTAGGTCGAAGGTCAACATTTACCTTGACATTTCTTTTGTGTGGTGATTTTAATCTTCCTTTAGACTTTTAATAGAATGCATGCATCATCATAGAGATAAAGTAGGGCATTATATATATATATATATATATATATATATATATATATATTCTAGTGTAGATCAAGCAAAAATGTGTAAGCAATGCTTTGAAATCTATGAAGCATAAAAAAGTAAATTTGAAGATTATATATAGAAACCTGCTACAAAAAATCCAACTGATATACAATGGTTCATTGAGGAATATGCTAGAGATTCTAAGGGAAGACAAGGAGGACAATTTGTTGTGAGCATAGCCATAGATTTTCTTCATTCCCAAACAAGCATTAAGCTTGTAAAAGAACCCCACTCTCTGGACATCATGAAAGAAGGAAGAGAAATAAACCAATGGTTTTTCAATTTCCCATCATTAAACAAAGGGGGAAATGAGGATGAAAATTATTGATCCCTCTATTCTTCCCCATTTCCATGGACTAATCACATAAGATCCTATTACATTTCTTTTTGAACTTGCAGTTATTTGTAGGACTTATGATTATAAAATATAAACTCGAAATCATAGACTCTCTCCATCTACTCTAAAGGAAGAAGCATTATATTGGTTTATGAGCCTTGATGGGAACAACATTAGTGCTTGGGAACAAATGAAACAATTTTTCATTCATAAATTCAAAGACTAGTGTAATGCCCAAGATGCTAGGGATGAGATTTTGAAAATGTCCCAAACAAAAGAAGAATCAATGAAAAAGTAGAAATATTTCAATTTAGCTATAAGAGGTCTACTAAATACATATTGGATTTAGTATCCCTTAATTTGGTACTCCTTGGAGGTGTTGGAGAGGAATGGATGGAGACATTGAAATTATTTGCAAATGGTGACATATTTCACCTTTCTTATGGTGATATAAGAATTTTTCAAAAACTACACAAAAACGGCTAGTTAGAAAAATTGGGGTTACAGAGGAACTATTGAAAAATCACCAAAGGGAAACAAAATATAGTCTATCAAAGTCTAAAATTGGATATCTTCTTGAAGACATAAAACTGACATTTTTCATTCACTAGCTATGTAACTAAATACTATGCGAAACAAAAGGTCTATGAAAATGATTTCATTGTTTTCTACCTTAAATGTGCAAAGAAGCATGTTATGAATGAATGTACACTAAATAATGTAAGGTTTTTTGGAATTTATGAAAACAACCACAAGAAAAGACAATTTATGTCATTGCCAGCTTTAAGCATTGTATACCAAGGAGATCAAGAGAACACGGAGCATCCATGTTTCATCAATCAAAGGAGACAAGGTCCACCAAGACAATTTCAAGAAAGTGTGCCTTATGCGCAAAACCTCAATAATTTAATTCCAAATATAATACTCCTATGTAGGCTCCTCCTCTATCTTGGTTGATCTAAGTGGACATTAGTGTCTGCCCACATATTCCATTGGCTCAAATTACAGTTTCCATCTTAGAAATGTTTCTAAAGTTTTTCGGGTCCCAAACTTTCGAGGTCATTTTGAGGCCCTAAACAAAATAAATTTCACTTGGAACCACCGAACAAATTTCTTTTGGGATGTATTGAGCCATTTAGAATGTGTACTCCTCCTCTAGACCTTGCCTACAGGGTACCAAGCAACCCAAATGGAGATCATTTGCAAAAGTTATGCCCTTAGGAAGTTGACGTATCAACTACCCCCATTGGCACCCACAAATCTTTTGGTGTTTCATCTTTTGGGGTTAGGGTTTTGGATGTTTATGGTATTCTCATTTATGTTTTATCTTAAAAATTAATTTAGAGCCTCATTATAATTATCTTCATGCAAATGAGCATAGACAACACATCTCTCTTTAGATATAAGCTACCACCTTTCTAGCTAGCTTGTGTGCTTTTCATCTTACAATCTTTTATATCCCATAAATTCATTAATAGAATCTAAGTTTTATTGTATTATTGTGTTCCTTGCAATATCTCTGTGCATTTCCTTGTTATATCTCTATTATATTTCTTCTTTCATGTTGTTATGAAAATAATCTAGATCATCGATATTCCTGAAACCAACATAAGTGGCTCATCCAATCTCAAGCCCCACAACATTAATATCCACCTCAAGGCCAATCTTTCCCATTTCAACCCCAATAATAGTCTCAATGGCCTAACTCTTGATAGCCTTAGAAATATCAATGCTAGCAGCAACAAGCTTTGTTTCCATCTCCTGAACAAAAAATACTCAACAAACACCCTATCAACCACAAATGCATGTTCAACCAGAACCAAACCCAAATAATAGACTAGTTCAAGCAGTGCGACAATAATGAAATTGGAATTTATCCAACATATTCACTAAGTTCTATGGAATTGAATGAGCTTCATCTTCACTCAAGAAAGGTAGTGACAGAGCCTTTACCTCTATTGTAACATAGTCCAAATTTTACAAAACTGAAATCTTTAGGTTAGAAATAATAAGACATGAATATATTTAAAACAAAACAAATTAAAAATAAATAAAACTCCAAAATTAAAAAAATCTAGATTCGAATAAAACTCTGAAACTCTTTTTTGTATTTTAAAATATTTTTTCCATGGTTTACAACCCATTTTATTTTAGTTAGATCTGATTTATTTAATACAATCTTTTATTATCGTAGTTGTATTAATAAACAAAATTTACTTGCATGCATGCTATATTATGATCTCGGATCACCGGATCAATGGCCAATATTGGATTATGGCCTCCTCGCGTGCTCGACATTTAATATTAAGGGGGTGGGTTGGGAAACTCTACCAGAGTTAAAACACTTTTGACGTGGCGTGCATCTGTTAATTGTAGCCCATAGGATATGTAGTTAGTTTGACCACACTCCCCTCTCTCGCAATAAACACCAAGATGACACACTTCTACTGTCACATCAATGCGCGGAAAAGGTAAAACTTAAATTTATTATTTCTTTAAATTAATTTTTCCGCCAATCATAAAAGGACACGTATGCAATTCGAGAATAAAAAGGGAAAATTTGTCAAAGGGTTCATTTTATTTTGAATTCAAGGAAGCTTCAAAAGCTCAAACCAACACAAGCACTTGTAAGATTCACCACCTTTCCTCCAGGCATTGTCTGTCACACTCAAGATAAGATGAAAGTTATTTTTGATAGAAGAGAAAAACAAAGAGATTTTGTCCTTGGTGATTTAGTATTGAAATTGGATAGCAAGAGAGAAGATCTTGGAAAGCATGGCAAGTTTGATCATTTATGGCTAGGACCGTATAAGATTTCTTCAGTCGAAGGGAACAATTCATTTTCTCTCCAAAACTTGGAAGGCGATTTGTTGACACTTCTTGTGAATGGGAGGTTCATGAAACATTTTATTCAGTTTTAAAATTTTCATTTTTCTTTTCATTGTACATACTCAATTTTCTTATTTTTCTTTATTTTCTTTTGTTTGAATTTCCAAATAATTAGATCTAAAACAAACTAAGATAAAAATAAATAAAAAATTGTTTCTTCTTGGATGACTAAATTTCGTAACTATTAGGAAACCATATTGTTTATTAATTTTCCTTTAAATAAATTCTTCTTTTCTCATGATTTTAAAAAAATATTGATTGAACAAACTATATTGAACTACTGATTAATATTTTAACATGTTATTTTGAAACTAGAAAGGGGAATATTATGGGATATTCACCAAAGTTGAAAAGGTATGTTTTAGGTATTTTCTTCTAGGCAAAGACTTTAGAGTCAAACTTGTAACTTGTTGGTCTACTCATGGTATAACACTAGTTAATATATTCTAGAAAGAATAGATCTATATCTAAGGAAATGAAAATAATTATGAGTATACTTTATAACTCAGACATATCCAACTCATCCTTGATAAACAAATGTCATCCCTCGTGTTTATAACATATTGATTTCCCCCACTTCAAAATAATTAAATGAAACTTAAAAGAGATGATGAAAGGAAATTCAGAAATGATTTCCCTCATCTCAAAATAAACATGAAGTGGTGAAAGCAAATTCAATTTGGGAAATGCAGGTATCTTCACAGGGGCTATGGATGCTTGCTGACAGTGATGCAAGGCCTGTGATATTGGGGTGACTACACCATAGTCTATGGACTCTTTTTGACTATGTAGCAACACCATGAGGATGATGAAGAATGTCAATGAGTATCTTTATGATAATACTCAATTAAAATTAGTCTTCTTGGAAGATAGCTCTATTCTGACGAAAACATTCTTTGAAATATTATTAAGCCTTGAGAAATAAACACAAGTTACTAATTTGAATCTTTATCCAAAACTTAGATTTAAATTACCTCAAACAATTCCTGAGTAAGGTTCGGTGAGAGAAATCATCAGAATCCTTTCAGGTCATTTTTCTATATAAACATGTTGAATTCTGAAAATTAATAGTCATCCAGTTTCTTCAATCATGGAATAAAGAAGAAGAAAAGTTTGGCTGAAATTTCAAGGAGAAAATATTTTTCAAAAGATTTTTCTTGCATTAATGACTCCATAACCCAATAATAGGCACATGGTCTATTGTTTTTCTACATCTTACAAGGAGACATAATCCCCAGATGGAGCCAGATGTTCTAACATAGTTCAAATTTTAGAAAACTAAAATATTTAGGTTAGAAATAATAAGAGATGAACATATTTTGAAATAAATAATAATAATAATAAATTTTAAAAATCTAGATTTGAATAAACTCCGAAACTCTTTTTTGTATTTTAAAATAATTTTTTTCCATGGTTTACAACCCATTTTATTTTAGTTAGATCTTATTTATTTAATATATTATTTTATTATCTTAGTTGTATTAATAAATAAAGGTTCATTTCGTGCAGGTTATATTACGATCCTTGATCAGTAGATCAATGACCAATATTGGATAGAGGCCTCCCCACGTGCTCAACGTTTAATATTAAGGGGGTGGGCTACAAAACTCTATCAGAGTTAAAACACTTTTGACGTGGAGCATATATGTTAATTGCAGCCTGCAGGATATGTAGTTACTCTGACCCCACTCCCCTACCCCGCAATCAAAACCAAACTAACACGCATCTGCTTTCACATCAAGCGTGCGGAAAAGGTAAAACTTAAATTTATTATTTCTTTAAATTTATTTTTTCGCCAATCATAAAAGGGAACGTATGCAATTCGAGAATATAAAGGGAAAAATGGTAAAGTAGTTCATTTAATTTCGAATACAAGGAAGCATCAAAAGGTCAAACCAACACAAGATCATGTAAGATTCACTACCTTTCCTCCAGGAATTCTCTATCACACTCAACATGTTTCATGGGTAAACTTCAATCCTTCTTGTCCATTTGTTCTCATTTATGAAATCCAAACTTCTGAGTTAACAGAAACTGAAAACACTAAAAATCTCGTAGATGAATATTTCATTGACAACAACAAATATGTTCTAGATCCTTTCTTTTCATTCCAAACTTCCATATTATACCAGCAAGAAAACCAGTGTTTCAAAAACTCGATAGACCATTATTATGCATGGAAATCGGACCTCTCCAAGTTTATAATACCATAGGTTTACCATTTTCTGGAATTTGTAGTATGGTGCATAGAGAACTATGTTCCTTCTAAGAGAACCATAATTTTCAGAGCCAATTCTATCCTCATTGAGTTAAATTGCCAAACTATAAATGAGATGTTGAGATGGCCACATAATCTTGATAACGAACCCCTAAATGAATTAGTAGCAGCTAAATCGTTCAAATAAATAGAATCCAAATATATAGTTTCTTTGTTGAAAGCATACCTTTGTAGGAACCTTGATGTACCTGGTGATAACATTGTCATTCAATCAAGTTTATTCCATGAAACTTCTCAAAAAACATTTTCAATGATTTCCATGATTCTAGGAAAAATGAACGATTTAAAAGTCGATGAATTTATCTTAGGGATAATGGTATCCATCTGTCCAATCAAAGATAAATCAATCACTAGATTGAATTATGCCCAATTCCTAGCAGACCAAATTCATTACCAACTTTTTGAAATCGAATCCCTGATAAGTTTCAGATATCAGTCCTACTTGGTTCACCTTTTTTTGTTCACACAAACCTTTCATTTTACTCATGTAGAGTTGAAATTTGAAAATGGACTAGGTAAACTAGCTTTAGTTACTCACTGGATCATTGTGATTAGGAAGAAGCATTTAAATGGCAAGTTTACTTAGTTTGTTGATCAGTTTATGTCTAAAGCATATCAAATTATACATGATAAGGCTCCCTCTAGAATCTCTCGTGAGTGCAAAAGACTACTGCAGTTAATTCCAGACAAAAGGGTGGGAGATTGGTATATATTTGAACATTACACTTGTAATATCCCCTAGTAGTGCCCTAGTTATATTATGATTTTTAATCATGTTTATGAATTGTAATCATGTTTTGTAGGCTGGTGAGTCGAGTATTGATAATCTAGTGGGATTATGTGTTTATTAGGTCGGAGAGCCTAAATGTTAAGGCCAAGAGCCTGTTCTTGTATATGTAATTATGTAAATCATTAATATAATATATAAACATCATTGTGTGTCGACTGACCACGAAGAAAGAGTGATGGGGGACTAAGCTTCCACAAAATGGGTAAGGGAAAGGGGTTTGAAAGTTTGGAAGAGGGGCTAAGCTTGAGGGCTTAAGTCCTTGAATAATAATTTATTATTATTCCAAAGTGGTGTGAAAGGTATATTTTTATCCTAAGTTCCTGGAAAAGGGAACAGATACTTGATGGAGTGCATGCAGCTTCATGGGAGACATGTGTCGGCCCAGGCACATGCAATTTAACCCAAGAATTGAGCCGTGATGGGGGTTTGTCCTCCATTCTCGCATCCGTTATATGAACTGTGTGGTCATTTGCATTTGATCTCTGCATGCGTACATCACACAGCTCTGAAACCCGAAATTGTGAGACCTCTGTGATCGACTGGTGTATTCCCATAAATTCTATCTGGTCTCTGCGTTTGGCCTCCATCATCGACCTCTGCATAATTTTCTTACACACACCCTGAAAACTTGTGGACTGAGCCATGTCCCCTGTGTGTCTTGTGAACCGCGTTTATCCACCCTACAAATCCAAGTTCATGCTTAACCATTTGGGTTGTTGTTTTTTGTGACACATGAGCATACCATAATTGTCTATGTCATGTGGGTTATAATTGTGGGTTGTTGTAGCCATGCAGTCCCTTGGCTGAGTATGATTGGCTACCGTCATTTGTTCCTTGTTGAGCCTTATTGTTGTCCTCCTTGTGTTGGAACGGGGCTGAAGAAGAAGGTTGTCAGGCCTGTGAGCGACTCTCTCCAGGTGAGAGAGTGCGTGAAGGAAGTGAGAACTCCTGGAAGGGGTCCTGTAGCTGCCACAAAGCTCGGAGAATTCTGGTCTGATTTGTTGTTGAAGCCCAAGGTAAGGGCGGTTTAGCAACCGAAGGGTTGTCCGGGTGACAATGAAGGTGTATACTCCTGGGTAGGGACATCCATGTGGGGAATGAGAGTCTGTGAGAAGTGGGCATAAGTGGATCCTGGGAGAGAATCCATCCTCATAAACTGTGTGTCTTCTTGTTGACCTTGCCTAGCGTAGGATTCCCTTTCCTGGTGGAGCTTAGTCCCAGCTCAGGGGTGACCTACTGCTGAGAGTGATGAGCAACGCGGTCTAAGGCTGGGAGGTTCGTGGAAGGTCTACACGCAGTTGGTGGTGTTACGCCAGTTTACAAGATAAGTATTAATTTTGTACTTAATTTATATGTGATGCATGTCTGTGTCTTGAAATGTATCATGTATTCCATTGCAAGTTTGAATTGTTGTTAATTCTATTTACGTCTGTATGACAGCAGTGACTCCATGTTAAATTTGTTAATTTGATTTAATGCATATTCTTTATATGCATATTATATATATATTGAAGTGAATGTTCCACGTAGTAGCATTTCCCGGCAGTGGGATTGATGGTCGAGGACGTTATAATATAGTATCAGAGCACAAGGTTTCAACGCTGAGCCTATATGGGTCAGATAAGTGGTCTTTGGACCCAAGGTTTTGAGTGGAAATGGTGTTCGGATGGAACTGATTTTGAACCTTAGAATGTTTCTGAGTGCTAAGGGGTTACTTGGTTGTGTTACGAAGCTCAGGAGGAGTAGTAGTAGAATAAAACCTCAGCTGGCGTGGTATTTGACCACAGAGAGAGAGCACTCAACACTTGGGGTGTTGGAGCTGTAGGATCTGTTTGGGAAAAAGGAAATTCCTTTACGACCGTCAAATCCAGAAAAGGTGTAGGAGGGTTATCCTAGAATCCTTTCAGAGTTTAGAAATCAAGAGAAGTGGAATGCGCTGAGGCATAAACTTATGAAGGATATCTACACCGTAGATCGTAGGAAAAGAGCCTAACCATTAGATCCATGTCTAGGAAGGAAAAGGAAAATCAGTTTGGAGGATTTCTAGTGTGGAGTGTGACAAACTCCCGAAGTCTCGAAGTAGATAGCAACCGTCCATTGTGAAGGACACGCGTCAAGAGATCGTGTACTTCGGGTGGAAGTACTTCATGAGTATGCAAGTGCTGTGAGTTGAAACTCCTAAAGGCCGAAGTGCCAAAGTCACTCATAGCCATTGATCATGAAGGAGGACACGCGTCGGTAGATCGTGAACTCCAGGAGAAAGCGCTCCGGGCAAAAGAGAGCATAGAGGAGTTGAAACTCCTGAAGCCTGAAGAGATGAAGTGGTGAGTCATGATGATGTCACCTAGAGGTGATGTGGACACATAAGATGTGTGCCACATTTCAGTGGGTTTAGAACCCGTGGAAGATTGATATGGAATTTGGAACGTGATGAGTGTCACCCATTTGAATGTGCCATGTATTAGTCGCTAGTATTATGCCATGTAGCATCCTATTTGTGCAAGGTTAGTGGGGCCCGAGGTTACGTAACATAGTTAAAGGTTGAAGGACCCACAGTGGCGTTGATCACGATACATCAAGATCATCGTCCAGGAGACATTGCGGGGACCCAAGTTGCACGGAAGCTAATTCTCCACGGCGATCCCATAATCCAAACTGTGGTTTCACTGAGAGGTTACGTGTTAGCGTCAAGAGAATTGCAGGATGAAAGGCGGGTTACTCCAAACCACTGTTGCATGCTCCCACAATTGGGAAAATGTTAAGTGATGTAATGTAATAATGTCACCTAAGGTGACATGGAAGTGTTCGAAGATTAATGGTTCGGGGTGTGCAGATGTGAAATCTTCTAAAATCCCGAAGTCTTAGAATCCAGACACCTAAGGTTCCACAGCGAGTGTTAGCCATCGGATGTTGGGTAGATGTGGACCATTGATCCACCCTACTGCGTGAGTTCGGTAACTCGAAACTCTGAATGACTGTTGTGTTATGCTTGGAAATCTTTTGAAGACGAAGGCTGAAGGCCCGAGTGCGTGCTTATTGATCTAGCGCTTGGTCATGACCCATGGTCACGTGGGTTGGGGACTGAGAGAAAGGGGCTAGTGCCCAAAAAATTAACAGAGCAGAGCTCCGAAAGAAAAAATATGCAGGGATTCTTGATTGAACAAGAATCACAAAGAATGAAAACTTAACATTTTCTTGATTCAGATTTGTTTATGAATGTTGTGGGATTTGTTAAGGAATGATGGCCTGAAAAATTCTGGTTGTCTAAACATTGTGTTGGCATAAGTTTAACAAGTGCCATAATCGATTAGAGCTTTCATTGAGCACAAAGAAATGGAAGAGTCATGGATTTCTTCTAGTTCAGAGAATGAAATAAAACGGATGGATGTTCATTTGGGAGTTGAAGGGTCAAACTCCAATGGGCATGGAGAAGAGATAGATAGGGAAGGGCATATGATGAAAATCATCGAAAGATTGCAGAAAGATGCCCAAACTCACTGAGCAGATAGAATAAATCTCATGAAATCTAAGGAACAGTAGGAAGAATTCAACTTAAAGTTGATGAAGAATCTGGAGAGAATAGAAAAGAAGTTGGACAAGGAGAGAGACTCGAGAAAAATAGGGAGTGACCAGAATTCTGAGGGAAGACGATCAAGGAGTGTTGGTAGACACCATCATCACTCCCAAGGTCGCTCCAAGAGGAGGGAACACAGTAGTTCAAGCCCATCTCCTACCAGAAAGAACAGGAGATCTGGAGCGGATGAACTGAAGGGAGAAATGAACAATATTAAGCCTCCTACATTTGATGGAGAACACAAGAAGGAGGAAAATGTTGAAACATGGTTGCTTGGCATGAGGAAATATTTCCAACTAAAAAATTATTCCTCTCATGCAGAAGGAATATTTGCAATGTATCAACTGAAAGGAAAGGCATCCATGTGGTGGGATCAGCTTGTGTAGGTGCAACACATGAGAGAGAAAGATATCACTTGGAAAGAATTCAAGAGATATTTTGAGAAGAAATATTTAACTAAAATATATTATGACAGAAAGATGAAAGAGTTATTTGAACTCAAGCTGGGCAGCATGACCATTGATGAATACAAGTGAAGATTTTTGGAATTGCTGAAGTATATTTCGTTCATCAAGGATGAGACTGTCAAGATTCAGAGGTATCTAAGTGGATTGCCACCTTCCATTGGTGACAAGATTCGGTATGATGACCCTAAGAATATGGAAGAAATGATAAGGAGGGTGAAATGCTTATATGAGCAGCAAGGAGATAAGCCTACTTTCCTGAAAGCTTGGGAAGATAAGAAGAAATTCAAGATGGATTAGAGGAAGAAGGGAACTAAGCCTCCCTTTTTCAGAAACTGTCCTCAAGGACAACCATCTTTTAGAGATCCTAGGAAGGATGAAGTGGGTGGGAAAATGCCAAGACCCCCACCTATGGAATGTTCTGGTTGTAAAGGGAACCCCATAGGTACAAATATTGCCCCCATAGAAATGATAAAGTGAGAGATGTCCACAATGTACAGCAGGCTGAAACAGTGGAGGACATGAGCAATAGAATTCCAACGATCTACGTAGCCCTGGACAACAAGCAAGTTGAATATTAGTTACGCCTAGTTTAAGTGGAAGGTATGATCAACAACAATGCCTTTACTATTTGAATTGATTCAGGGGCTAGCCATAGTTATATAGATCCTAGGGTGGTGGAAAGTTTTCAATTTTCAAGAAGCAAACATGAAAAGTCTTGGTTAGTTAAACTGGCTATAGGAACCAAGAGAAAATTCACTAAGTTGGTTAAGTTCTGTCATGTGGACATGAATGAGATGAGCACAAAGGTTGAATTGAACATTCTACCTTTAGGTTCTTATGACTATCTAATTGGGATGGACTGGTTGGATCAACACCATGACATCTTGGACTGTCGTAACAAGGCATTCACTTGCCTAGATGAGGAAGGAAATCGGAAAAAAGTCCAAGGAATTCCCAAAGTTGTTGCTATCAGAGAAATCTCAGCAATGCAATTGAAGAAGTGCTACAGGAAAGGCTGTCAATTATTTGCAGCCCATGTGGAGGAAGCATCTAAGGATGAGGTCTCAAGGATTGGAGATCATGCGGTACTAAAGGAGTTTGAAGATGTATTTAAAAAGGTACCCAGACTACCTCCAAAAAGAGATATTGACTCCTTTGTAAACTTGATGCCTGGAGCAGCTCCAGTGTCGAAAGCGCCTTACTAAATGAGTACGTCGGAGCTAAAAGAACTGCAATTGCATCTTGAAGAGCTCCTGGAGAAGGGTTATATATGCCCAAGAGTGTCACCTTGGGGTTCCCCAGTCATGTTCGTTAATAAGAAGGATGGGATGTTGTGATTGTGTATCGATTTCAAACAATTGAACAAAGTAACTGTAAGGAACAAATATCCTCTATCGAGGATTCATGACCTCTTCGATCAGTTGAAGGATGTAAAGATATTTTTGAAGATAGACCTCAGGTTGGGATATCACCAGGTAAGGATAAATAATGAATACATTAGCAATACCACCTTTAGAACAAGGTATGGTCATTACAAGTTCACAGTGGTGCCATTTGGGCTGTCAAACGCACTCGTTGTTTTTATGCGCCTGATGAATGGTGTATTAAGGGACTATCTAGACAAGTTTGTCATAGTATTCCTGGATGACATGCTGGTGTATTCCAAGCTGGTGAAGAGCATAAACAACATCTGAGGATGGTGTTGCAGCTGCTAAGAGAGCACCAAATGTATGCCAAGTTGAGAAAGTGCTCGTTTTATCAGGAGAAGATCCATTACTTTGGGCATATTATTTCGAAGGATGGTATAGTTGTAGATCGTGAGAAGATTGAGTCGATCAGAGAATGGTCAACACCAAAGAACGTGACAGAAGTCGGATCCTTTATGGGTCTAGTTAGTTATTACATAAATTTTATCACAGGTTTCTCGAGGATAGCTCACCCTATCACTTCCTTGCAAAGGAAAGAGAAAACATTTTAGTGGACAGAGGATTGTGAGAGAAGCTTCTAGCAATTGAAGAAAATGTCAACCAGTGCTCCAATATTGAGGGGGGGGGTGCATTAATAGAAAAACATAGATTGCAAATCTGAATGAAGACTTTGTAGTGTGTACAGATGCATGCAAAGAAGGACTGGGAGGAGTCCTCAGTCAGAATGGATTCATAATTTGTTATGAATCCAGGAAATTGAAAGAGCATGAAAAGAACTATGCAACTCATGATTTGGAGTTGGTAGCCATAGTACACGCTCTAAAGAAATGGAGGCATTACCTCATGGGAAGGAGGTTCAAACTGAGGATAGACCATAATGGTCTGAAGTATTTGTTTGATCAGCCAACCTTGAACGCTAGACAGAGTAGGTGGTTGGAGTTTCTCTGTGAATACAATTTTGATATCAATCATATCAAAGGGAAGGAGAATAAAGTGGTTTATGCACTCAGCAGGAGAGTGCATGAATTACATGCTACATCCATTAGCATGTACCAAACGGATATTAAAAGCATAATTTTGGAGGCTGCAAATACAGATTTGCAATACAAGGATTTGGTAGAAAAACTACAGCAAGGTGAGATGCCACAGAAAGTGAAAAATTATAAATTGGAAGTTGATGGAACGCTTTTGTACAAGAACAAAATTTATGTACCTAATGTCCAGTACTTGAAACTTATGATTTTGAATGAAATGCATAATGTTCCTTATGCAAGGCACCCTGGATATCAGAAGACTGTGGAAACATTCAAGAGCCATTACTTTTGGCCGGGTTTGAGGAAAAGAGATTGTTGAATACATCGCCAGATGTATGGAGTGTCAGAAGGTTAAAGCTGAGCACAAACACCCAGCAGGGTTGCTACAACCTTTACACAGTCCTGAGTGGAAGTGGGAAGTGGTGACAATGGATTTCATCACGGGATTTCCCATCACAAGAAAGCGGCATGATTCAATCATGGTGGTAGTGAACAAGCTTATGAAAGTTGCCCATTTTATTTCGTTAAAGACTACTCACAAGGTAGTGGATGTTTTCAACATCTTTATGAAGGAAGTGGCACGATTGTATGAAATTCCTGAGACAATTGTGTCTGACAGAGACCCGAAATTCACCTCAAATTTTTGGAAAGGGTTATTCAAGGGGTTCGGAACAAATCTGAACTTCAGTACAACCTATCATCTTGATTCGGATGGGAAGACAGAGCGGTTGAATCGAGTGATAGAAGACATACTAAGGATGTATGTGATGAACAAACCATCGAAATGGGAAGACTACCTGCATTTGTTAGAATTCACCTACAACAATGGGTATCAAGCATTGTTGAAGATGAGCCCATTTGAATCACTTTATGGTAGAAAGTGCAATACTCGAGTAAGCTGGGATAATCAAACTGATAGAGCAGTAGTTTGGCCAGAGTTTCTCAATGAAATGGAAGAGCAAATGCTACAAATTAAGAAGAATTTAAAGGTTTCCCAAGGCATGCATAAAATTTATGTTGATAAGAACAGAACCCACAGAGATTTTAAAGTGGGTGACCATGTTTTCTTGAAAGTAAGAGCTAATAAAAGTTCCCTGAAGCTAGGAAGCTGCTCCAAGTTGGCAACCAGATTTTGTGGGCTATTTGAAATCCTAGAAAGGATTGGGCCAGTTTCATATAGGCTTGCATTCCCTGCATCCATGACTGTACATAATGTGTTTCATGTTTCATTGCTTAATAAATATATACCTAATGCTAATCATGTTATTGATTGGAATGTGATTCAGGTGGAGCAAGAAGGTGTCTTGCAAGTGCATCATGTGCGCATATTGGACCGGAAAATCAAATAGCTCCGAAATCGAGGCATAGAGCTTGTAAATCTCCAGTGGACCTGGTATGGTCCTAAGGACGTGACATGGAAGCATGAGGATGATATGTGGGCAGAATACCCACATCTTTTTGAAGATTTTGAAAATCTTGTTGATGTTGTGTAAAAGTTGCACTGAGGACAGTGCAAAAATAAGGGGAGGGGATTATTATTATTCCTAGAATAATAATTTATTAAGTTGCTTAAGTCCTTGAATAATAATTTATTATTATTCCAAAGTGGTGTGAAAGTTATATTTTTATCCTAAGTTCCCGGAAAAGGGAACGGATACTTGATGGAGTGCATGCAGCTTCATGTGCAACATGTGTTGGCCCAGGGACAAGCAATTTAACCCAAGAATTGATCTGTGATGGGGGTTCATCCTCCATTCTTGCGTCTGATGTCTAAACCTTGTGGCCTTTTGCATCAGATCTCTGCATGCATACCTCACGCAGCTCTGAAACCCGAAATCACGAGACCTCTGTGATCGACCAGTGTATTCTCGTAAATTTCGTCTGGTCTCTGTGTTTGGCCTCCATCATCGACCTATGCATAATTTCCTTATCACGCACCCTGAAAACCAGTGGAAAATGTGTGGATTGAGTTGTGTCTTCTGTGTGTCCTGTGAACGCAGTTTATCCACCCTGCAAATCCAAGTTCGTTCTTAACCATTTGGGTTGTTGAATTTTGTGAAACCTGAGCATACCGTAATTGTCTATGACATGTGGGTTATAACTGTGGGTTGTTGTGGCCACGTAGTCCCTTGGCTGAGTGTGATTGGATACCGTCATTTGTTCCTTGTTGAGCCTTACTGTTGTCCTCCTTGTGCTAGAATGGGGCTAAAGAAGCAGGTTGTCAGGCCTGTGAGTGACTCTCTCTAGGTGAGAGAGTGCGTGGATGAAGTGAGAAATCCTGGAAGGGGTCCTCTAGCTTCCATAGATCTCGGAGAATTATGATCCGGACTATTGCTGAAGCCCAAGAAAATGGAGGTTTAGAAACCAAAGGACTATCTGGGTGACAGTGAAGTTGTATACTCCTGGGGTGGGACATGCATGTGGGGAATGAGAGCCTGTGAGCAGTAGTCATAAGTGGCTCTTAGGAGAGAATCCATCCTTATAAACGGTGTCTCTTCTTGTTGAGCCTAGCCTAGGATTCCCTTACCTGGTGGAGCTTAGACTCATCTCGGGGGTGACCTATTGTTGAGAGTGATAAGCAGTGTGGTATAAGGTTGGGAGGTTCATGGAAGGTCTGCACGCAGTTGGTGGTGTTACACCAATTTAAAAGATAAGTATTAATTATGTACTTAATTTATATATGATTCATGTCTGTGTCTTGAAATGTATCATGTATTTCGTTGCAAGTTTGAATTGTTGTTAATTATATTTAAGTTTGTATGATAGCAGTAACTCCATGTTAAATCTATTAATTTGATTTAATGCATATTATATATATATGTAAGTGAATTTTTTTCATAGTGGCGTTTCCTGACATTGGGATTGATGGTCGGGGATGTTACAACACTGAAATCAAAATTTATGGTTGTCATATTTGTCCTTTCTTCTTACCAGTTTTCTTGACTCCAAGAATGTTCTCTCTGGAATATGTTAGGCAAATATTGAGCTCTGATGAAATTCACTTTGTGTCAAACAAACATAAGGCAACTTTTAAATTGAAAAAGGATGTTGGTCCTTTTATAATAAATGTCAGATCAACACTATAGGTGACAGCCAAAATGCTTTCATCTTTGGGATTACAACAAGGAGAGTCATGGAACTATGATCCTCATGGAATAACCTCATCAAAAAATATTTTTCATGGGAAATGTCCTTATCATCATCAACAGAAATAGAAACTGGAGAAGTTAGCTAATAAAGACAAATGGCAGGATGTAAAGAATATTTTATAGATTCAAAATAAACCATCTGATCAATCAGACAAATCTCTAGTCACACAAACACAACAGAAGTTTGAAAATACATATAGAAGGAAAGTTACAGAGTCCGAACCAAGTGATTTAGAGACAGAAGAAGCAAGATCAGAAAAAAATAAAAAACTAGAAGTGCTTGAAAAAGAAGAATCAGAAATGCAAGTACTTGAATAAATCATACCATAGAAAGAGGGTTATGTTGGAATAGTAGAAATAACATGTTCAGAAAAACATACTAAGACAGGATCAAAGACCCTTAACAAATCAAAGAAACTATATCAAGTGGAACATTTCATGGAAATGAAAAAGACAAATGCAATAATTAGGAAAAGTATGATTCCTAAAATCTATGACCATGAGGCATATCGGACCAGAAAGATCTCAGTAGTAGAATATGAGGAAGGGAGGTTGAATATAGCAGTCATGGAGTCCAAGGATTAGAATAAAGTAACAAGAATCTCTATTGATTTAAATAGTATGCCTCCTTTAGAAAAATTTGATTTGCATAGGAAAAAAACAGAAATGGTAAATAACGATGTCATGATAACTAGTTTGCGAAACAAGACGTTGCAAACTATCAATGATAAAATCAGGACACAACTGAAGAATCAAAAGTTGGCTACTAGTGATACATATGGATATCAGTGGTCGCCCACCTTTTCCAACTAGCTCAAAATAGTTTTCTGACATTTTTGGCAATTTACTATTTTTAGCAATTTTTACTTTCGGGGCCATTTTGAGGGCCTAAATGAAGGATTTTTGGTATCAAGATCCTCAATTATATCTAAAGGAATTATTGATCCCCCAAAATGAATCTCCTCGAATATACCTTTCCAACAGGCTATCACATGCCTAAAACGGAGATCGTATGCAAAAGTTACGACCCCGGGAAGTTGATGTACTAACTTACCCAAACGGGGCCCACATGACTTTTGGCGCTTCATCTCCTAGGGTTGGGTTTTTGGATGTCTATGGTTTTTGGTATTCCTTTTTATTGTAAAAAGGCCTTCAGAGCCTCATTGTAATCATCTTCTTGCGAATGTGTGCTATCGTCACATCTCTTCTCAGAGATCAGCCGCCACCATTCCAACAAGCTTGTTTCCGCTGCATTTTACAGTTTCATCTTATTTCGTTACTGAATAGAAAAACGGTTTTACTGTATCTCTCTTATTTTGTGTTAAGCACCTGTTAATAATATGTATTCATTTTTTTCTTCTCATAAAATCTAGATCAGTGGTATCAGAGCGTTCTGCTCCTTGTCATCTTAATGCATGTCCCCAACGAGGTCAGAGTATAAAGAGTTGGGTCTCGAGCTTGTTTCTCTTGAGGACAAAAGCTCTTGCACGCCCAAGAAACCTCCCATGGAAGGAGAAAATAAAGATGACAGGATAGGAGATCCTTTCAAACTGTTGATTGAGGAAGCCCTCATGCAACAGAGGAACAAGATGATGGATAGTTTCGCGCAAATCCTTCGGCGACTACCAACAGGCAACGCATCTTCTTCGAACGGAGGCATCGCCCCCTTCAAGGTACAAATAAACTTTGATATTCCTATATTTGAAGGTCAAATAGACACAGATGTTGTAGACAAGTGTTTGAATCTACTAGAAGGGTATTTTTATGTTCATAAATTTTCGAATAGAGAAAAGATTACTTTTGTGCTCCTCAAAGTCGTTCCCCATGTCAAAGATTGGTGGAAAACTTTATGTGAGCAAAAGGAAACAGAGGAAACCTCATTATTTTCAGTCATGGCCACTTGGGAATCCTTCAGGGATGCTATTAAGGAACAATACTACCCTGTCGAAAGTTATGACGACCTGTATACCAAATGGACCACATTGCAGCAAGAAATAGACCAAGCAGTGCCAGATTTCACAAATATATTCCATACCTTGTGCACCAAGTTAGGTATCAAAGATTCAGAGTGACATATGGTGCTCAAGTATCGTGGTTCTCTACATAGATACATCCAGACCGAAATGGAATTTCTTGACATCTCATCCTTGGGCGTGGCCTACCGATATACCGTCAAAATTGAGCAGAAGCTCAAACAAAAGTCGTGGCAATTTGGGCCTGGGAACCCCTCACAACAAAATCCAGGAAAGGGCGGCCCCAACCCACTGAAAAAAGGACAGAGAAAAGATGGACAGTATCAAGAAAACCAGTACAATCCACAAGAAAAGAAGGACACCGGAAAGACAAATAAAGATACTGGGAAGTGGTGTGACTTCCATAAGAGCCCTTGGAATAACACTGTTGACTACTGCTCAAAGCAGTCGTTGGTGGCTGAAGTGAAAGCCTCTGAATCAGATGCATATTCTGACTCTGAGATAGAACTAGAAAGGGGAAGATGGATCATTGATGCGGAAACCAGTGCCACCATTGCTACCACCAAGCTCCATCCTGGTGAACCAGATGAGCTAGAAGAAGGCGAGCACCTCTTCCATTCACAGATGTGGGTAAAAGGCACCCCGCTTCACTTCATCGTTGATAGTGGTAGCCAGAAGAACCTCATCTCAGCAGAGGTCGTCAAGTGGCTAGCCCTACCAACAACACCACACACACAACCCTACACCATTGGATGGCTCCGCTAAGGAAGCGATATCCACGTCACCCAACAATGCCGACTATCGTGCAACATCAAGCCCTTCAAAGACGAGGTATTGTGTGATGTTGCTCCTCTCAAATTTTTTGATGTTCTTTTGGTCCAACCTTATTTATGGAAATGTCATGTTGTATATGAATCTAGGCCTCGTAGTGTTATTATTACTTTGAACAGGAAATTGTACAGGATACCCGAGGCAGTCCCACCTAGTGCTATTTCCTTGATCTCTTCTAAGCAATGCAGGAAGGTCATCTCTCAGATGGGGAAGTTTGTATTCTTCATGATTCGCTCTCAGAATAAGCTAAATATCCCAGCCACATCCAGAGTCTCTACAGCCAACCTCTCCACACAGCAGAAGCAAGTAGATAAGGTCCTGGAAGAATACTCGGATATCTTCTCCTCACCTACAGGGGTACCTCTTCACTGCCAGGTCAACCACCCCATCGATCTGACCCCCAGTGCACCGCTTCCCAATGGGCCAGTCTATCGTCACTCTTTGTTAGAGAATGAGGAGATCAAGTGATAGATCCAAGAACTGCTCCACAAGGGGCACATCCACCCTAGCTCATCACCTTGCGAGAGCCCAATCGTGCTGGTACAGAAGAAAGATGGAACCTGGCGACTCTATATTGATTATCGGGCTCTGAATAAAATCACTGTTAGAAACCAGTACCCGATTCCTCAAATCAATGACCTCCTTGATCAACTCACGGAGGCCAAATACTTCAGTAAGATTGATCTGAAGTCTGGCTACCATCAGGTCCCGATAGAACAAACAGATGTATGGAAGACCGCCTTCAAGTCAAAGGAAGGAATTTTTGAATGGTTGGTCATGCCCTTTGGTTTGAAAAATTCTCCAGCCACTTTCATGAGGATGATGGATGATATCCTGCGACCATTCAACAATAATTTTGTAGTGGTGTATCTGGATGGCATTCTAATTTACAACAAAACTTGGGTTGAACACTTGCAACATATTTAGCAGGTTCTGCACACCCTGCGACAACACAAGCTATACGCCAACCTGGAAAAATGCTTCTTCGTCATGGACAAGGTCCATTACCTGGGATATATCATTGATTAGCATGGCGTACATGTGGATCCATCCAAGATCCAAGTCATCCGTGACTGGCCAGCCCCAACAACACTCACTGAGCTTCAAATCTTTTTGGGACTTGCTAATTTCTACCGCAGGTTCATGTTGGGTTTCTCCCATATTGCATGGGCCCTCAGCCAAATAAACAGGGGTGGTGGTAAGACAAAATTTGTGTGGGGTCGGTCCCAACAACAAGCGTTCAATGATTTGAAGCAGTGCTTATGCTCAAGCCTAGTACTTTCACTACCAGACCTGCAACATCCCTTTGAGATCGAGACAGATGCTTCAGACTATGTTGTGGGTGTCGTTCTCACTCAGCACGGCCACCCCATGGCCTATCATAGTGAGACACTGTCAGATACTGTCCATAAGTACCCTACTTATGACAAAGAAATGTACTCCATTGTGCAAGCATGCCGTCAATGGAGACATTACATTCTTGGGAAGGAGACAGTCATCCACACTGATCATAAGCCACTGCAGTTCATGCAAACACAGGGAAAATTGTAGAATGACCACCATCAAAAGTGGTCCACATACTTGCAGCAATTCCACCTCAACATCAAGTATAAAATAGGAAGCACCAATCACGTCGTTGATTGCCTCAACAAACCACCAGTCGCGGGACTCACCATTGAGCTAGACTCTTTCGGCCATGAGACATCTGGATGGCCCCAACTCTATGAGACAAACCCTGACTTCACCACCACCTACCAAATGTTGGGTGCAAATGCAGTTGTCAATAATTTCCATCTTCAGGATGGGTTGTTGTGTCGTCTGGGCCATATCTATGTTCCATCAAGTGAGCGAGTGAAGATGATATGGGAATCCCACTACAGTCGGGTGGCAGGACACTTCGACGTCGAAAAGACAGTGGCGATGCTACAGAAACAATTCTACTGGTTGAAACTTCGACAGGAGGTCGGAAAGTATATCAGGTCCTGCACTACCTGCGTTGTTGCCAAAATGACCACTAAGAAACAGGGCCTGTACACCCCTCTTCCTACTCCTGACAGGCCATGGGAATCCATCTCAATGGACTACATGTCGGGCCTCCCATCCACCAAGCGAGGAAATGACTGTGTTTTTGTGGTTGTTGATTGCTTTTCTAAGATGGGGATTCTGGTTGCCTGCAAGAAGAGAATCACAACAGAGGGCACTGCCAAGCTCTTCTTTGAACGAGTCTAGGTACATTTTGGAATCCCACAAACCATTGTCTCATATCAAGATAGTCAATTTCTCAGCACATTCTGGTCAAGCCTCTGGTCATTATTGGACACCAAGCTCACCAAATCCACGACCTTCCACCCCCAGACAGATGGCCAAACCGAGGTTGTAAATCGAATGATTGTGCATGTCCTTTGCATGTATAATTCAAAGAACCCTCGCACATGGCATGAGAGCCTTCCCTATGTCCATCATAGCTACAACCAAGCCTTTCATAGCTCAACCGGCCATAGCCCCTTTCAAGTGGGGTTGGGATTCCAACCATTGGGTCCCATAGATTTTGCACTTCCCCTTGTGGTCACCTCAACTGACTCATCTCCTACTCCAACTGAAGCTGATAAAGCCACCCGATTCATTGAGTGGATCCAGCACATCTGCCAACAATTTCAGGATATCCTACATAAGTCCAATGACAAGTACAAACAACGCCATGATCAGCATCGGTTGCCGCATAAGTTTCAAGTGGGCGACAAAGTTTGTTTGCATTTGCAGAAACAACACCTTACAGGACCCCATCAGAATCTTCATCCACTCCATTATGAAACGTACACTATCACCAAGGCTGTGGGGGATAATGCGTTTGAGCTCAACATTCCTCCTTTCCTTGGCCTGTACCCAGTGTTCAACGTGGATCTCCTTCGCCCTTATTTCCCACCATTATTGGACACCTCAGAAGTAGAAGAACAACTGACACCAATAGAACTCAACCCCGACTGCATAGAATAGGCATCCAATGATCATATTGTGGACAGACAGATCAAGGGAACTCGAAAACAAAGGATCCATCTTTATCGAGCCGTCAAAGTAGGGCAGCTTTTGCACCAAGGCAAGTGGCTCACTCGGGGCCAAATTCAACAGAAATTTCCTCATCTAATGGGGGACCTCAACACAATGGAGACCATTTCTTCCTAAGGAGGGAGGATTGATCCATATGGATATCGGTGGCCACCCACCTTTTCCAACTGGCTCACAATAGTTTTCTGACATTTTTGGCAATTTATTATTTTTAGTAGTTTTTACTTCTGGGGCCATTTTGAGGGCCTAAATGAAGGTTTTTCAGTATCGAGCTCCTCAATGATAGCTAAATTCATGATTGAGCCCTCAAAATGAATCTCCTCAACGATACCTTTCCAACAGGCTATCACATGCCTAAAACAGAGATCGTATGCAAAATCTAGGACCCCGAGAAGTTGATGTACTAACTTACCCAAACGGGGCCCACATGACTTTTGCCGCTTCATCTCCTAGGGTTGGGTTTTTGGATTTCTAGGGTTTTGGGCATTCCTGTTTATTGTAAAAAGGCCTTCAGAGCCTCATTGTAATCATCTTCTTGCGAATGCACGCTACCGTCACATCTCTTCTCAGAGATAAGCCGCCACCATTCCAACAAGATTGTTTCCGCTGCATTTTACAGTTTCAAATTATTTCGTTATTGAATAGAAAACCAGTTTTACTGTATCTCTGTTATTTTTTGTTAAGCACCTATTAATAATCTGTCATTTCGTTCTGCTCATAAAATCTGGATCAACTAGAACCAAGCAGATAAGAGTTGAGAAACTTGAAAAATGGATAATAGAACTTCGAGTCCGTCCAAAATATGAGGCATTTGTTCAAGCATTGATTAAATCAAAAGATAAATAAATTCAAGTTCTAAAACAAAAGCTCAAAATACCAAGGATAGACCATGTTGAGACTCCATAATTACAAGCAATTCAGGCAAAAAAATATCATCTTGTGATGAAAATGGTAGAAATGGGTGAGCGAATTGAAATGTACGAGAAGTAGATTGAAAACATAAAAGGAGGTCCATCTTCTCTTAAAGAAGTAGAAACATCATATCCAATAGTTGGAATTTCAAGAGCATTGGAAGATCTAAATCTAAAATTTATTCAAATCGAAAGCTTGAAGAAAACTATCTTGGAGTAGAATGAACAGATCAAGGAAAAAGAGAAAATTATTGCAAAATATCAGAAGCTCAAAACCAAGATGCTGACAGATATGGAAAAAATGAAGACCAAAGTAACAAGTAAACCATATTTGCTAGGAGCCAAACATCTCATCTGGGATGAGAGAATAAGTGAAGTAAACAAGCTCTGGGGCAATTTCAAGATAATTGATGATGAAATGATGTTGATTGATGAAGCAAATAATTGTATCAAAAAATCATTTCATGAATTAGGAACTAGACCACAAGTGGCCACCCAAATCATAAAGTTCCTAAATTCAAATTCTAGAGAAACATTGGCAATAAAGGGTGTTAAATATAGGACATCAATGGTAATGGAAACTGAAAGGATTTTTACAAAGATAAATCTACTATATCAAGCCCAAAATGAATGCATAGCACTGAAAAATAATGTGGAAGCATTTACTAACAAATTTAAGAATTTAGTGAAAATGGGGTTACCTTCAGCCTGGTATAAATATGCCAAGTTGTTGTCATATGAAGGTTATAAGGAAATATTGTTTATTGCCAGAGAAAAGGATGACAAGTTTCAGAATATTTCCAATAATTTAGCTAGTCAAATTATTGTTGACCTTCTCATTGATGAATTTTATCTTTTATGGAAAATGAAGAACTTGTTCACACATACCCCTACATATGAAAAAATCACAAAGTTGGATATCTCATTTAGGAATATGAATGCCTTCAGTTATCCTTCAGATGTGATTTGGAAACATCTTATCCAGTTGTTGATAGAATAGTTTGTCCAAGAAGATGAAGAGAATCAAGAGTTAGTTTTTCTAGATGTCCTATTTCTAGAATTTTGAAGATCTTATTGTATCTAAGTTTCTCTAAAAAATAGGATCGAATAATCAATTTTGGTTTCAAACTATCTTGTATAAATGTAAATTAAAACTCAATGTAAAACGAGGAATTTTTCTTTAGAGCTTAAGTTTTCAATAAAAATCTCTGTGAGGTTTTGAAGATTTAAACTTTTTGTGTTTCAAATCATGTGAATTCTCTTATCTTAGGTTATGTCCATACTTTAAGTGTCTTATTAAATGTATCTACTTCTATGAATGTGATGATTTAGTACAACTTCTACCATCATAATGTTGCAAAGGTATCATTAAAAGCTTCGTATTTCTTCAACCATATTGTGAGTATAAAAGGAGACATGTTCTTATATTTCATTATTCCTTTTTGAATTTGAGAAGAAGTATTCTTTTAAAAATTAAAACTATATTATGGTTTTAAAGATACATAACTCCACAATATTCTTTCTTGTTGAAAGCTAAGTAATATTTATCAGAAGATACATTACTTTAGTTTTGAGTTATTTTCTTCATAATTCTTCTATCATCTACTAAAACTTTAATTATCTGGAACATAGAATGATTTGCCTTTTGAACCCAAATATTTGAATATTTAGAGGACTAAATATTCTGGTCTAAATTAATGACAAATTACTTTGTTTTAATACATATCTCTTAACAAACAAACAAACAAACAATCAAAACTTATGGATTCCCTGTCATAGTTTCCCAACCAGAAACATCTTAAGGGTTACAACAACCTCCACTAGTTGTTGAGCAATTATTAGAAATACCACCTGAAAAATTAAAATCCAAAAACCAAGAACAAAACCAACAATGTTCTCTACCAGCCAACCCAAAAAAAAATCCACCTTACCTAGAGAGGATAGAACACATGAAAACACTCACTCAATCTGCATCTTATCTCTTAGGATAACTAAATAATCTTTGTTTCAAACTTTCACTTATTTAAGAAAGCAAGGATGTGTGCTTCTACAACAAAGTCCTTAATGAATTATGTATACAAGACCTAAAAGAAAGAAAAAGGATCCTCCCACTACCAATATTGTAGGATAGCTTGTTGACCCGATGTTAGGGAATATCTTTACTCCCAAATAAACCGATATAGGAATCCCTATAGTATATGTATACATATCAAAATGCTTGATCCAATATGCCTTGATATATTTAGGAGCTACAGTAAATGTCATGACCAAATATAAAATGATTAAATTAAATCTAATAGAACAATCCAAAGATAGGCCTATTGTCCCTCAACTAGTAGATATGTCCACTATTAGTCCTAAAGGGATGTTAGAAGATATAATTGACCTAATAGATTCCTGAGAATATTTAGAAAACTTCATAGTGCTACAAACTCTACATAAACTTAGTGGATACCCTTTTATTCTCATAATATCTTGGTTATCAACACTAGGTGCCTATATTGATTTCAAAATAGGGGACATGACAATTGCTCATGGGAAATCACAAAATAAACTAACTCTTTATCCCCCTGGTAAGCCTTTCATAGAAATTGAAATTCAATTATGGGTATGAAAAGAGGGAGATGAAGAAGTTTCTGGAGCCACTGTCCAACCCAACCTAACTTATTTATAATCCTTTGGCATTAACAGAAGTTGATGAAGATACATTTATCTCAAGATTCATGCAAAATCGATATCCTCAAACTATCCAAATTAAGGATAATTCGATGAAGAATATCCATGTACAAAAACAACCAATCATACATACTTGGAGGACTTGGAGGACTTATGTACTACTAAATAGAAACAACCATTGACTAGAACTATCAAAATATTTGCCAACCATTTATCTCAAACTTCATGCAAAATATGTATCCTCAAACTGTCCAAATTAAGGAATACTTAGATGAATAATATTCAAGTACATCAACAACCAATCATACATACTTGTAGGACTTGAGTACTTCTCAAAATAGGAAAACCATTAACCACAATAAATGAAATATTTCTTGAATTTTTTTAAAAATCAACAATAAATTAGATTTAGTTTAGCAGCAAGACCTGATAGAAATTCTAGAATCTCATAGTTATGTCTTTGCTTAGGAATATGAAGACATGAAATGAATTTATCCATAAATTTTAAAGCATCATTTTTATATAAAAGAGGATTCCAAACCAACTAGAAAACCTCAAATGAGAATGATTTCTATACTTAAAGGCATAGTCAAATCTAAGTTACAAAATCTCTTTGATGTAGGCTATATATATTCGATCTCATAAAGTGACAGGATCTCTCCTTTAGTCATTGTCATCTGAAGTTGTGGAGTAAACGTAGATCATCAGATCTCGTGTAGAAACTTTTGGTCAGTTCTCAGTCGTTGGATCAAGCAGTAGATATAAATCTTCGATATTTTGGAGCTTCACCACTTTAGTGAATATTTGAGACAAGGATGAATCCATGAAACCCTGAAGTCACAAAATCCCGCCAGTTGTTATATCAAGGAGGGATTTAGGATGAATTCTCGACCCTTCGATCGAGTTTAGAGGAAGGGAAGGAATAGTTAGCCCGACGTTGATCACTCCGAGATTACGAGGAGTCCAAAACATCTAAAATTCCCGAAGCCACGAAGCATCGAAGCCACGAAGTGAAAATCCATGATCTAGGAGGGAGACATGCGGTAGAAGACAAAGATGACATGTGCACCAATGATCTGGTGACAAGTTTCAAGGTCTAGTTGGCACATCAGGCATACAAAAGTCTTGAACCAAGGTGACATGTGGCAGCCATTCATCCAATGCCACGTCAAAAGTGACATTAGCAAGCCACGTCATTCCGGTATTACAGTATCTGGGGATTCCCAACTTCTCCTACCAGCAAGAATTCCCAAAGCGCCGAAGGCAGAAGTCGTGAATTAACATTTGGTCATTGATTTAAGATACTCTAAAAATTTTCTTGACTATCTGATCAAGTACAGTGGAAGGATAGAGTAAGCATGAGTTGTTAAACAAAAACAAGTAGTCACCAAAATTCTATGACTTATTTGGTAGGTAAACCTCTGGAGGAATTGTTCTACTCCATAATTCTAGTAACCCGGAGTCCCGGAGTCACGAATTGCCGAAGTTCCGTAGTGAATGAGAATTGTTCATCTGAACTCATGATTTAGCCATGATCATCGATTTTGTTTTAACCTCTAAATAATAAAGAATCATCCATTCAACAAGAGAATAACTCCACAGTGTTAGATCAAGATCAACGGATAAGATCTCATCACAGTGCAAATTGCGCAAGGATTAGACCAGACCGTCGATCTGATAACTTCAAGAGTAATGTTAGCCATTGGATTAGCCAGCATGAGATGTAACCACTTTGTAAGATATCTCTTCGAAGATAACAAGAGTTTGGTAAAAGAGAAAATGTTTCAAAGGGTCAAAGCCCAGATGACAAGGTTATGTCATTCGTCATGTGAGTGATCAAGCTAACAAAGGTGCAACACTAGCACTAAGGACAATACTTAGATGGTAAGCATGTGGTTTGAATCGGCGGTCACAAAGAAAAGAATGTTTTGAAGGAAGTGCTTGTCTGCAGATATTCAAATCCAGAACAAGAAAATAATCAGTGAAGGATTAAAATGTTGAACAATTTGCAAGGGATTTGAATTCTTTAAACTATTAATAATAATAATAATAATATAAGTTATTATTGTTAATTTAAATGAAGAGGTGCAATGGTTCAAACAAAGAGACACAATGCTTCAAATTCACACTAGTTGGAAGACTACATAAACAAGAAAGAATGGTGAGAAAAACGTGTTTATGTAGTCCATATCAGAAGATCAAAATAATAAGTGGAGTCCAAGAAGGAAAAGTAAAGATACTTCTGCAGTGAGGGTGGAAGGGAGGAGAAAGGAAGGATTGATATCCTTTATTAAGTAAAGTGTAAAACAAGGGAGTTGTTTCTTCCTAGGGTTGTTTCCCTAAATTAAGGGAGTTGGTTCTTCCTAGGGTTGTTTCCCTATAATAAGGGAGTTGGTGCTTCCTAGGGTCGGTGCCCTAAAATGAGGGAGTTGGTTCTTCCTAGGGTTGGTGCCCTAAAAACAAGGGAGTTGGTGCTTCCTAGGGTTGGTGCCCTGAAGAAGGGGATTTTTGTCTTCAAGAGTTGGTGATCTAAATAGGATTGGTGCCCTTCACAATCACAGATTATTCTTTATAAACTTTGTAATTCTTGATTTATATAATTGATTTTTTTTTAAATACAAGTCCATTTATGATTTATTGTAATAACTAAAATATCAAAGTAATTATTGATTGTTTAAAAAGGTAATATTGATTCACCCCCCCCTCTCAGTATTTCCAACAATTGGTTTTAGAGCCAGTGCCTTCAACACAGACTAATCACTAGAATGTAGATACTAAAAGAAATGGATCAGCAAGAGGGAATGTCTTCCAACAAAGCACCATTGCTTAAAGGAGATGATTATTCTCTCTGGAAAATAAGAATGAAAATCTACATGTTGGCCCTTGGTTTTGATGTTTGGAAATATGTAGAAAATGGTTACACTGCACCGGCTACTCCACCCACAGTTACTGTAGGAAATAGGATTTGAAATGACAACTTGAGAGCAGTCAATGCCATTCTAGGAGGATTAACAAATACTATATTTGTGAAGGTAATGCATTGTAAGTCAACTAAGTATATTTGGGACAAACTGGAGGCTATATATGAAGGAGATAGAAATTCAAGAAATCCAAACTACAAACCTACATAGCTCAGTTTGAAAATTTGAAGATAAAAGAAGAAGAGAACATTGTTGAATACCTTCATAGAGTAGATGAGGTAGTTAATTCAATCAGAGAAGCAGGAGAATAACTCTTAGAAAAAATTATTATACATAATATCTTAAGGTCCTTACCTATGAGGTATGATGCCAAAATTTCCACAATTGAAGATAAACTAGAACTTGACAAACTCGCAGTATATGAGCTCCATGGAATTCTTATAGTATATGAGATGAGGAAAGGTAATAAAAAACCATCAAAAGGAGAAACAACCTTTAAGGAATCTAAAACAAAGAAGAAGCGGGAGAAAAAGACCAATGAAGATTTATAAGATATATCTGATGAAGAAGTTGCGAACTTCATGAATAAACTCAAGAGAGGGACTAGGAAATACAAAGGAAATTTTTCTCTAACATGTTTCAACTATAGAAAAATTGGACATTTTTCCAATAAATGTCCCTATCCTAAGCAGGAGGAAAGTGATGATGAAAGAAATTTCAAAGAGTAGAAGAAGAGAAAAAACAAAGATAAAAGGATGTTCTACAAGAAGAAGAAAAAATTCTTTACCCAAGAAGACAATAGCTCATATGAAGAAAGTGAAGAAGAGGAGGCATATCTTCTAGTTATGGGAATGAAAAATCAATATGATAATCATTTGGAAGGTGAAGAAGAAGTGAACCTTGAGGAAGAATTTATTTGTGCAATTAAAGAACTAAGAAAATCTAAAATACAAATCAAGCTACTAAGGGAACAACTTCTAGAGTTTGAAGAAACTATAAAATCAAGAGAAAAAGAGGTTTCCAAAATCATTAGCGACTCAAAACAATTGATTATTGAGTTAAATACCCAACTCCAAGAAACCAAAAGAAAAGAAGAAATCTTGATTAAAGAACTCAATGAAAAAAAAAAACATGTAAGATATTGGAGGATAAAATAATTCAACTAAAAGATAAACTAGAAAAATGAGACATTCAGTCTAAGTTTGAAAATAGCTTAAAAATCCCGAACAACATTCTTAGCAATCAGAGATCATCAACTGATAAGACAGGACTGGGATATGATCCCTCTACATAATAGAAGAATAACAAGAAACCAATCATCTATGCAGACACTCTTAAAAAAATCCATAACAAGAGAATAAAATAATATAAGGATAATACCATTGAAAATTGTCCCAAATAAATAGAAATATGCACTCCCTACTAAAGAAAAAGATGACAAGAATAATATAATCATAAGAAGGAATCCCTCTAACATAAATAAATATATCTTCCTTGTATATTTCTATTTCTGCAATAATTTTGGACATAAAGAAATACATTGTAAAACTTATAGAAAATACAATCGAAGAAATGTTCAAAGAAATGAAAACAATAAGAATAATGCAGAAAGAGAAAATTATAACTCCTTCTCTCCCTTACAAGTGTTAAGCGGAAATATTGTCATTTAATTCCGTTGTAGTACTTGCCCAACTATTTAATTTGTCAATCTGAGGTTCGTAGGATTACGAAGCACACGCACTATATATGCAGGACTAAATTAGAAGTAATCTAATCTAAATTGCTGAAATGAAATTAATCTAGGAAAGCATTGAAAGACTAACTAGGAAAGCAGGAAATTAATCTAGGAAAGCATTGAAAGACTAACTAGGAAAGSAKGAAATTAATCTAGGGAAGCAATACAACATGTGAAGAGTTGAATGACAAAAGACATATGTGATCTCACACAATAATGCTATCTCAAATTACATTACAAGAATCAAATGACAAATCATGAAAGCATGACAAATGAAAGAATACAAATCAAAGCTAAGAATCCCCTTCTAAGACTTCAAGCTAATATAAGTCTAATCTCTCATCTCTAACTCCCCTAAAATTAAGACAGAACACTCTCTTTTATACATGAGAGTCTTGAAGATAAGATAATAATACCTGACTAATATTTGACTTTGTTGAAATCTTCAAATATACCTATACACATCATAAAACGCATCCAACCTTGAGATATAATGAAAATATGTTAATTTCTAATATTTAATCACAAATTCACTTATAATACTAAAATGAATAAAGTGGAAAATAATAATGTGAAACCCAAATGTATTTATGAAAATGGTATAATAAAAGGTTAATGGGACGATGGAATGTAATGAATAATGAAGGAAAAGGTGGATGAAAATACGACATTTATGAGGCCCAACATCCCCCCCAACTAAAGTTGTTGCATGTCCTCATGCAACCATGCATGGATATTATTAAGAACTTTTGTCATTTAAACTATGGATTTGATTGATGATGTATTTTTAATAAGGAATATTTCCAGGATGTAAAATACAGGAGTAGCAGCATGTAAAATACATGTGTAATAGCATGTAATACATATGTAACAGCATGTGAAATATGTGTAACAGCATGTGAAATTTTCTTATGGTTGGTTCTTGTGTGACAACCATGAATACAAAGAATGTTGGTTCTTGTGTTAACAACATTCATTTCACTTATTGATTTTCTTGCTGCAATAATTTAGCCATGTACTCACTGGAAATAATAAGCTATCAATGTGCATAAGAGAGCATCACTGAGTATAAGAAAGCCTTTTCCCTATCTTTTATGAATCATGCCAATATGTATATCAATGCATATGAAAAAAAGTGCAACAGGGGATCGTTGGAAAAGAAAATTAGGTAAACAGTAAATGAGATAAAAAATGGAGTGATAATAGTGGAAAAAATGGAATATTGGTAGTGAATATATTCCCGCTCCCCCCCACCCCAACTGAATCGGTTGCATTCCCTCATGCAACTTAGTGTAGGTCATGGAAGGAAAGAGAGCATGGTGAGGAAATTTTCCAAAATATTCAAGTCATAGTATAAGAAATTGTGTGATTAAATCTTAGAAAACAACATATCTCCACTCACCCAAAAAGTACATAAGATAACAAGACCAAAGCAGAAATGTACTTCTGGTAGAAAATCTCAAGCCTAATTGTTGATTAAGGTTGGTTGTCATTGATGTCAAGCCTTAAAGAAAGCCCCGAAGCACAAAGGTTTGGGTAATGGACCCAATATTGTTTGATATAAATATGACTCATTATTGTCTTGTCATGGTTGATAAGAAGTAAAGATGTATGAACTCTGAAGTGGTCCCCTTATGGTGAAATCCCTCATGGGAAGACGCTTTGCGGAGTAAGATAACCCATGCTTAATTGTGGAATAATGAGATGAATAACAGTGAATTTGTCAAGTAAACTATCCTATATGGATAGTTCTTGTCATTTCATTTCCAGTGGTATGTGGAACGTCACATAACTCCTCGCGGTTAGAGAGTTATGGCCATGAAAAGTTGGAGACCCCAAGTTTGGGTAATGGACCCAAGTTTGTTTGATGGATAACGGTATGAGTTATGATATATTTTAAGATAATATTATTATATATGGATAGTACATGTCACTCCATTTCTGGTGGCATGTGGAACGTCACATAACTCCTCACGGTTTGAGAGTTATGGCCTTACGAAGTTGGAGGACCCTCATATCTCATCTAGAAGCCCCAAAAGGTCAAAGTAGTCAAAGTGGATTAAGAGATTTTAAAAGGTAAATAATAAAGTGAAGTAATGAGTGTATTATAATTCAAAGTGAATACAAAATAAATTATTTCAATAATAAATTTAATGGAGAAATTATAAGTGGGTTAACCCTAAAATAAGGAAAGTGGGGCCAAGTGACCTAGAAGATGTTTTTAAGGAAGCTACTTGAAGAGTATAAATAAGAGGCAAGGCTCTCTCATTTTAATCAAACTTGAGCATATTGAATATCTATAGGTTTCTGAGGTAACTAAGTATATCTAAGCCAAAATTCTAAGGGAAGGCGAAGAAAAGAAGGCCAAAATGCAAGGAAGGATAAATTCTTTTGATGGTGCTTTCTAAGGTATGTTATTTACAAGTGATTTCACCATTTTCTCTATAAATGTTTTTCTATAATGATTCAGACCATGAAATTGATATGTCATTGAGAAAACATATCCAAGTATATGTGGTAAAAAATTCAACTTGTGGGTCATTGTATTTTTGGAGTTACACTCCGTGGAAAATAGGGTTTGTGGGTAGTCCTGAGACTAGTAAAAAAAACGTGTTTCGGGTAAAAACATCATATATTATTCATAACATATTCAAATTTATTGAAACCAAATGTGTTGTTTAGGGTACATTCTATAGTATGTTTTGTAAAAGTTTCAGATCAATTCAAAAAATATTTCGTGCGGGGCACGCTCTACAAGGTCTCTCTCTAGAATAAGCCAAAATTCAGAAAGGTGTGTCATTTTTGTTATAACTCATTTTCTGAGAGGTTCCAAGTGGTGAAACCTGGAGTAATTTCATAAAACACACTCAAGAACATTGTGTATCAGTTTCAGATCTTTATACGTTACAGGTACAAAGTTATGATTACTTCAAGTTAGGGTTGTTGACTAATCCAAAACTAGGCATGTGAGACTAAAGAAACGTTTGATGTAAATGCTAGTCTCTTGTTGTTGAATTTAAGGAAGTTTTGCAAGAATGTCATCATATAAACCAGGTCTATTAAAGAGCTATAAATAATATTTGTATGATGAAATTAATGAGTTCTTTTGGTTGAGGTACATGTTGAGTACATGTTTGAAACAAGTAGTTGATGAGTTGGCACATACATGAGGTGTATAGTTGATGATGTTGGTACATATTGATGATTCATAGTGTTGGAAACCTGAGAGGCGGGGGGGTGAATCAGTTGTTACTTTTCTTAAACACTTATGACCATTTTAAATCTTTACAGAACACTCAATGACAATCACAATCATGTAGGAAAGTAAGAAGTAGAATATTCAACAACAATCACACACATGAAATATACAGAGACAGATATTTCCTAAGGAAACCCATAAAGAGAAAAACCTCTTCTTCTTGATATGATAAGTAATATTTATATTCTTTACATTATCATTCTTGGGAGCACCAACTCCTCTTGAGGCTACAACCTCTGTTTTGCAAGCTGCAACTTGCTGAGAGCACCAACTCTCTGGTTTCTCTAGCACCCACTAGAAGGAAGCAACAACTCCCTTAATGTTCCAGCACCAACTAGATGGAAGCACCAACTTCCTGAATGTTCCACCACCAACTGGATGGAAGCACCAACTTCCTGAATGTTCCAACACCAACTGGATGGAAGCACCAACTTCCAGTTACACAGGCTTCAACCTGTATAATAGAGAACACGTGTTCTCCCTTGCACTGTAATGCCCCTAAACTGATAAATGATTAAAGATTATTAAGCACGTTTTAATTAAGGAAGAAATACAGTTAATAAAATAACATTTATTGCAGACTGCATTCAATGATCAGATAAACCAATTTAAAAGACAGTCAGTAAGAATGGAGATAAGGACTGAGTTACGTATACACAGGGTTGCGTATGCAGGGTGGGGGAGCCCATAAATCCTGAAGCAATAAAATTTATTAGGGGCGCAGGTCGGAGGACGCGTGGAGGGGGTTGGTGGTAGAGTTACTGCGTGAGGCGGCAGGGAGGAATAAGGGACGGGAAGAGGGGGATGTGCAGGCATTCGGCGGGGATTGATGCAGCGGGGTTGTGAGCTCAGGACGACTGTATTTGCCGGAAGCAGAGAGTATTTGCCGGAAGCAGAGAGAATCTGCGTTTAACTATGAGCAGCGTATTGTTGCGCTTGATTGTTTGGCTGCGGGCCTGTGATATTTCCTGTGGACTGTTGGCTTGTTGTAGCAAGGAACAGAGTGTTCTGGACTGTGGTTTTGATCAAGGGAGGCACCGAGTTGCTAAAGGTTTTGGGCACGGAGGGCCAGGATATCCATAAATATCCTGGAGCTAGGTAGTTTTCCTAGTTGGCAGGGAGGACAGTAGTTTTGGGCAGTTAATTGCTTGTTTGTGGCAGGGTTAACCTGTGTATCAGCATGAGAAGAAGCAGCAAGGCAGCAGAAATTAGCATCAGTATCAGGTATTTGTCAAGTTATGCATTTATCTCATTTTTACCAGAAAGTTATTACCCTGTGATAAATCTAAATTACCGAAACTGTTGTTGAGAAAATAAATATATGCTGTGAAATCGTTATCTCCGTTTAGAAAATGAATTGTTATGAAATTAAATTAATGCTTAGCAGGATATGGGCATTACATATGGTATCAGAGCGTCTTAGTTCAAAATCTGGGGCCTAAGGGCCGAAACCTGGAGTGTTAACTCTAGCCACACTTAACCTGTAAGAGATACACGTTCAGTGGACTAGATGTGACTAATACATGATATAGTATGGTATCCAAGCTATTGAGCACGGAAAAGAGAAGTCATAACTTAATTTTATTGAGCTATGTTGTTAATGAAGTTTCGGGTAGAATAGATACCTGGAACCAAAAAAAAATGTGTCAAGGGAAATTTAGCAGACTTGTATCGCACAGGAACAGTGTAAACTAGTTGCATGTGTTAGCCTCGATGATTGTAATAATGTAAAAACTTCAAAGAACTATAGACCCATATAAAACTCAACCGTGTCAAGAAAGAAATTTGTACACTACATGGAGTTTCCTGCAATTGATCATTATCCCAAAAGGGAACTATCTATTACATGGGAGAACAGATCTGCGACGCCAGATCTCGGGCGAAATCCCGTTAGCCGTTAGATTTAGACAAGTTGCACGAGGTTTAAGCCCTAGCGTGCATAGGAGGAGTCATCGAGGTTTTGCGAAATCCCGAGAACGGATCCTAGCCGTTGATCTCGGTAGGACGCGTCTCAGTAGATCTCGCAGAGTCGGAGATCGGCATATCGGGGTTTCCGGAGTCATGAAACTCTTGTGCAATGAAATCGCGATCCGCGATTTCCCGATATGATCGGAGTCGTTCCATTTGAGGGATGCGTGTCGCAGATCCGAAGAAAGTCGGGAATCGGGAACCCCGTAGACATAGGCACATTGGTATCGAAATCCCTAAACCGCGAGAAGTGATCTGGACCATCCATTTGGAAGGACATGTGACAGAGATTGCGTGAGAGTCAGGATATTGGCCATCGGGAAATCAGAGTTCTCGAGGTCATGAGAACTGGGACCTCGAAGGTCTCGAAAGCCCGAGAATCAATCAGGACCGTCCAACACACGGGACAGGTGTCCATCATCGGGAAGAGTCGGGAAATCCATGGGAAAAATCCCGATACAATCAAGGCCGTCCATCTGTGGGACAGGTGTCAACCATCGTTAACCCATCAGAAAATCGGGGATCGACATTTCGGGGATTTCGTGAACACGAAACTTTTGCATTTAGAAACCGCGAAGTCCGAAACCCCGAAACAGCGAGAGGCGATAAGGACTGTCCATCATCTCGGACGCGTGTCAGAACCTGGGAAGGAGTCGGGAATCGGAGTATTTGGGCACACAAAAATTACGTCACACGGAATCGCGAAACGCGATTTCCCGACAAGATCTGAACCATTCATTTGGTAGACAGGTGTCAGCAATCTAGGCAAGGTCGGGGATCGGCGTATCGGGTTTCCGAGGACAAGAGACGCGGGCATGTTGAATTCGTGAAATGCGATTTCCCGATGGGATCTGGACCGTCCATTGGGGAGGACACGTGGCGGTAATCAGCGCCATCGGTGTTGGTGCATCGGGAAATTAGGGTTTTCGTGGACGAGAGATCGGGAAAAAATTGGTTGAAAATCCCGAAGAGATCTAAGCCGTCCAACACACGGGATAGGTGTTAGGGATCGGGCGAAAGTCGCAGATCGGATATCGGAGTTTTCGAGGGTAAAGAAAAGGTGCAACAGGAAATCGCGATCCGCGATTTCCCGATGAGATCCGAGCCGTTCATCTCGTGGACGCGTGTCAGAGGATCCCGAGGAATCGGGGTTCGGCATATCGGAGTTTCCGGAGTTGTGAAACTCAGACATAATGAAATCGCGATTCACGATTTCCCGACATGGTCGGAGCCGTTCGATTAGAGGGACGCGTGTCGGTGGATCTGAAAGCATCGAGATTTCGAGGTTTTGCATACATAGGTATTGTTGTGTTGGAAATCGCGATTTCGCGATACCCTATAGAGCCCACACGTGCCATCGGGAATCGGGATATTGGAGGTCTCGGGAGCGAGAGTTTTATACCTTGCAGAATCGCGAAACGCGATTTCCCGATGAGTCAAGGGACAAGGGGGCCCACAGTAGGGTCAACATAAGACAGGTGGCAGATTGCATTGCGTATCGGGATATCGGGAATTTTGTGGACAAGGAGTCCATGCACTATGAAATCACGAACCCCAAAAACCCGACGTAATTAACATAACTCTTAACCCTCATTAAATGAACTAATTAAGGAACGTTTAATTAAGACTTAATCGTATCGAGGATCACGGATCTTGTGGACGGAGGTGCCAGGGTGTTGAAAACGCCGAATTTCTGAAGGGAATAGGACTACGGTCATATAGGCACAGGACATATGGATCTCGGCACAACCGAAAAGGGCTATTGCGCAAGGAAAAGGCGTATCGGGTATCGGCATATCGGGAAATCGGGAATCCTGAGGACTTGCGCACGTTGACGCCGCAAACGCCGAAATCCCGATAAGGTGACTAAGACCACGGTCTTGTGAACGCGGTCATATAAACCAAGGTGAAGCCAGTGGGGGCTAGCCCATAGAATTTGAGCCATCGTGAATCGGGGATTGGAGAGGTAAGGGGAATCGTGACAACGAAAAGTCCGAAACTCCGAACTCCGATATAGGGTCGGGGATAAGCCACGGTAGGTGCAGAGGCCGTGACGAGCATGGGGAGCCTATGCATGCCCGAATCCTTGGGTGCTCGTTTAGTCGTTTTATTTTATTTGTAAATTGTTAGAAATATTATAAAATAGATTAAATTATTTAGCATAAATAAATTATATATGTATATATAGGAATGAGTTAGTATAAAGTTAAAATGGATTAAGTTGATGTAAATAATAATTTTAATTCAACTATGTTATTAAAGTGTAAGGTTAGCCTACCTTAAAGTGTGATGTTGACCAAGCTTAGATGCTTAATCCTAACCCAAAACTGAGCCAATTCCCCTGATGGAGTAACGTCTCTTTACAGACAAGTAAAGAAAACTTACGCCTAAACCTGTTTCTAAGTTTGAGTAGCACCAATTTGAAACGTCCTAGAACTCACCCTGATGACTTTGGGTGATGCAGGTTAAGTCATACTAAATGGCCAGGACTCGAAGAGGTCGTGGTAGGGGAGCATCGTCACGAGCGCCATCAACCCCACCACCACCAACGCCGCCGACACCACCGGCACCACCACCACCATCACCCGAACTAGCTCTCATACTACGCTCGCTAGAAGCTATTAATGAGACTCTAAAGGGGCACCAACCAGAAGGGAATGAAGGGGAACAACCACCATCTGGAATGGGTAATCCAGAAGCATCAAGGAGTTCAGGGGGAGGACTTCCACCTGAAGACATCACACGAGAATTGTAGAAAATCAAACTTCCGGAGTTTGCCGGGGGTCACGCCAGTGAACGCGCGGAAGCATGGTTGGAAGGCATGACCAGGTGTTTTGCCTTAAGGGACTATGCATCCAATTCAAAGGCAAAGATTGCAATTTTCCAGTTAAGAGATAGCGCTTTGAACTGGTGGGGCAACTTAGAAAGAC
>ML808835.1:159333-174440 GCA_009831015.1 Picea engelmannii
TATGAACCAAGGGTTCGATTTTGAGTGCTATGATGCTGCCACTGTAACAAAAAGACTTATTCTTATTATATGAAAGATTTCAAGCTTCCCTCAGTTGTGTTGTCAGATTTCTCTTTCCTGTCTCTGATATCTTGTGAGTGAATTTTCTTTGTTAATGCTCATTTAATCTGTATATGACTGTCATCTCATATGTTGATTGATTAAGTTGATGATCATAATATATTTCTTGGTTATTAATCCCATTGTGCTTGTTGGTATGAAGTATAATCCGGTTCAATAGCTGTTTCCTTACCCATTTAATCAAACCTTGTATGACTGCATAGCTAGAAGGCCTTGTGAGATTTTATATTCCTAGACAGTCTTGAAAACACAGTCCAGTCCTTAGATATTCATCTTGATCCACAAAAACACATCATTATTAAGAAAACATTTCCCAAAAAAGAGTTAGTTACCAGGCATCTCCGACTTACAGCCTAGGAGAGTTTCCTGGAGTGATAACATGACGTAAACCTACTGACTTCACACGTGGATTGACGTGTGTCGAATAGCTACCATGTGTCACTCTGATTCGTGATTTACATGTGCCTGAAATGTTGAATCATCTTGACACTTGTCATTGCCTGATTGTGCCACGTGTCCTTAGCTGACGTGGTTTGTTGATGTGTCTGTTTTGGGATTTCAAGGTTTGCTACTTCAAAGGTTAAAGTTCCTTTGATATTTGATTTCCCAGTCTACGAAACTCCGAAATGGAATCTTTGACATGCTCTTTTCTTTCACATTTCACGATTTCATCATTCTTGTCGTGAGTGTCCTTAACACCTCCAACTCCTGGTATACGAAACTCTGAAATGGAGATTAAGTCGTGGTTTCTCATTTCACAATTTCATCATTCTTGTCGTGAGTGTCCTTGACACCTCCAAATCTCGGTATCGAAAACTCTGAAATGGAGATTAAGTCGTGGTTTCGCATTTCCCGATTTTTTGTCGTGAGTTGCTTCCTTGACTCCTATAGTTTACCCTTCTGATCTTGCCATGCGATCATCGTTGTGTTGTTGGTCTTGCCACTTTCTCTTGTTCGTCATCGTCGGGCTGAGCTTGCCATCAATGACAAACAAATACTCTGTCTTCTTTCTGCCCGTAATAAATATGCCAACAATCTCCCCCTTTGGCATTGATGGAAACCTTGAAGTCACTACTCATAGCATCCTTACCATTACACTTTATCCCCCTTTGACATCAATGTCAAAGAAGTAACATGCTCCCCCTGAGTTGTTGCAATACATACTCCCCCTGTTAACTATGAGCAACTTAGAAATACAACATATATTCAATAATTACTCCCCCTGATCAGGTGAACATATTAGAAGAAAAAATTTATAACCCCCAACTTTTGACGAAGATATCCAAAAGGGTTTGTTGCTAACGGTTTAGTAAAGATATCAATTATATGTTCTGTGGAAGGAATATAATTCACTTGAACAATTCTGTTTGTAACTTGTTCTCTAAGAAAATGGTATTTTATTGGTATGTGCTTAGATTTTGAATGAAGTACAGGATTCTTAAAGAGACTGATGGCACTGGTGTTATCACAGTGAAGTGGAATGGGATCAGTGTAAGTTACCTTCAAATCTGCAAGAGTTTGTATCATCCATAAAATTTGTGTGCAGAAAGTAGCAACAGCAATGTATTCTTCCTCTGTAGTTGATAATGAAATGGATCCTTGCTTTTTACTAATCCATGCTACTAATGAGTCACCCAGGAAGAATGCTCCTCCACTGGTGCTTTTTCTCTCAGCAACACAATTTGCCCAATCGGCATCTAAATAAGAAGTTAACTAAAACTTCTAATTTTTGGGATACCACATACCGTAATTCATTGTGCCTTTCAAGTACTTGAATATCCTTATTACCGCTACTAGATGAAATTTTTTAGGAGCAGACTGATAGCGACCTACCATTCCAACAGCTTGCATTATATCAGGATGGGAAACTATGATGTATAGAAGACTGCCTATCATTGATCGGTATGTTCTTTGATCAACATCGGGTGACATATCATCTTTACTGAGCTTGCAAACAACCACCATAGGTTTACTAACGGGAGAGGAATCCTCCATCCGAAATTTCTTCAACATCTCTTTCAAATATTTTTCTTGAGATATAAATATTCCTGCAGAACTTTGATTTACTTGTAAACCAATAAAATATGACAGTTCTCCTATCATGGACATCTCAAACTCTATTTGCATAGAGTTAGCAAACCACTGAATAGATGATTCATTAGTACAACCAAAAATAATATCATCTACATAAACCAAAACAACTAGTAAATTATCACCTTCAGACTTAATGTAGAGATTGTTGTCAACAGTACCTTTCTTGAACCCTTTGTCTTGTAAAAATTTGTCCAGTCTATAATACCAAGCTCATGGTGCTTGTTTTAGTCCATATAAGGCCTTCTTCAACTTGCAAACATAATTAGGATTATCTATCAATGAGAATCCTTCAGGTTGCTCCATATATACTTCTTCCTCTAGATCTCCATTAAGAAAAGCTGACTTAACATACATCTTATACACTTTAAAGTTCTTATGGCATGAATATGCAAGGAACATTTTGATGGCCTCCAATATTTCCACTGGTACAAAAGTTTCATCAAAGTCCTGACCTTCAACTCGTGCATACCCTTTACAGAACAATCTGGCTTTATTTCTAACAACTTGTCCTTTTTCATTCATTTTATTCTTGAACACCCATTTGGAACCTATTACATTCTTATCTTCAGGTCTAGGGACAAACTCCCAAGTATTGTTCTTCTCAATCTGATCAAGCTCTTCATTCATAGCTCTAATCCAATCATCATGCTGGCTGGCTTCATAAAAAAAATTAGGTTCAGTCATAGATAAAAAAACAACATGAGATTGTTCTGAATCTTTAATCAATTTCCTTCTTGTCTGAACTCCTTTATTTATATCTCCAATTATATGATTTTCAGGATAATTCTTTCTAACAATTTTGAGAGGTGATTTTGCTTCTTTTTGTTGATTTGTGTCAGTCGGAGTATTCGTATCTTCATCTGATTTATATTCTTCTCTTTCTGATCCTTGGATCTATTCATCTTCATCTTCAACTATATCTTTTGTGCTTAATTCAACGCTGCTTACATTTCTGACTGGGATTTCTTCATCAACTTTTATGTCTATACAATC
The DNA here is from genome assembly GCA_009831015.1 of Picea engelmannii. Taxonomy (NCBI): domain Eukaryota; kingdom Viridiplantae; phylum Streptophyta; class Pinopsida; order Pinales; family Pinaceae; genus Picea; species Picea engelmannii. The sequence continues at coordinate 162,541 of ML808835.1, forward strand.
AACCAGTTTATGCAGTCTCTTAATGTAATATTTGTACCCTTTACTATTTGTAGCATAACCCAATAAGATACCTTCATCGGCCCTATCATCATATTTGCCAATATTTTCATCATTGTTCTTGATATAACATTCACTCCCAAAGACTTTAAAATGATTGATTGAAGCAGGTCTTCCAAACCATAGTTCATAAGGAGTCTTGTCACTATGTGGTCTGAAATGAGATTTGTTAAGGATATGAACAGTTGTATGAATTGCTTCCACCCAATATTTTTGAGGTATGTTCCTTTCATTCATCATTGATCATGCCATTTGTTGTACTGATCTATTCTGCCTCTCAACAACTCCATTTTGTTGTGGAGTCCTTGGAATTGTGTACTCTATTTTGATTCCATGTTTATCACAGAACTCTTTGAAGTTCCATCAGCTAAACTCTCCTCCTCTATCAGACCTTACTTCCTTCAATCTTTTTCCTGTTTGATTCTCAGTTAGAGCCTTAAACACTTTGAATTTTTCAAATGCTTCAGATTTTTCCTTCAAAAAGGAAACCCATGTTAGTCTAGAATAATCATCAATAATCAACATAAAATAATTTTATTTCCCTGTACCTTCTTTCCTTGATGGTCCACATAAATCCATATGTACTAACTAGAGAGGTTTTTCTATTGAAGGAAAGTTTTTAGATTTGAACTGTGTCCGAGTAAGTTTTCCTATCTGGCATGGTTTACAAACATAATCATATGGCTTTGATATCTTTGGAAGATCCTTTACTGCCCCACTATTTTTGAGCTTGATTATATGATAAAAATTTAAGTGTCCAAGTCTCCTATGCCATAGCCAACTTTCATCATACTTGCTTAAGTAACATTCTTCTTTTTCTTCTTTTAACACATAGACATTGTTTTATGTTCTTATCCCTTTTGCAACTAATTGTCCTGAATTCACAGATTTTATTCTACAATCTTTAGAGGTAAAAATGATTTCACATCCTCGGTCACAGAATTGACTGACACTAAGAAGATTATGTTTCAGACCTTCTACAAACAACACATCTTGAGCTTTCCCTTTGCCATTACTCAAACTTACCATTCCTTTACCTTTTATTTTTCTTGGTGCATCATTTCCAAAAGTTACATTCCCTGATTTTCTTTCAGTTATAGTTAGAAACTTACTTTTGTCTCCAATCATATGTTTGGAACATCCACTGTCAATATACCAGGGATTATTTTCTCTTTGGACTGATAACACTAGTCTACACTTGTCATCTTCATTCTTCTTCCAAATCTTAAAATTTTCAGCAGTGGGATTTGAATCTGGCTTAAAATTCCTTAAGCAACAATCTCCAGCTTTATGTCCATAGTTATGACAGATGTAACATTTTGGTTCACTAAATAACAGATCATAATGATTTTTATGCTCATAACTATTGTTATGCTTAACCTGCGTCCATTTCCCAGCCATCGCATGATTTATAGTCTGAGGTTGTTTGTTACTTGGTTGTCTCGATCTTTGTTGTGGAAGATGGTTATTCGTTGAATATCTTGATTATTCATATCTAAATCTTAAAGAACATTTTATAGCTTTGTGACCAAAATTAGAGCAGAAAAAACAATAACCATAGAAAAAACCTTTGTACCTTGAAAAGGTTTGTCTTCTTTGAGGAGCTCAATTTCTTTCATGCCGATAATCTCTCTGATCTACAGATTCGGTTCTGGTACTTTTTCCTTTACTCCTCCTGGGTGGCTGATTATCTTCCTTTATTTCTGTAGAGTGGTTGTTGTCAATGATTGTAGATTTGACAAACTTGATGGGTTATGTATTACTTGGATGATCACTACTTGATCCTTCTTCATAGCCCAAGCTAGATTTCAACTTTGGATTCCTTTATTGATTTAGAATGGAAGTTAACTCTTCTGAGGCTTTAATACTTGATAGATTTTGGTGATACAATGCCTTAAACTTCTTCATTTCTTTTCTGGTGTTTAATATCTCTTCTTCTAAGGCTTCACACCTTGTTTTTTTCTCTGATAATTGTTGTTTCAAAATGTCTTCTATTTTCTTTGCCTCTTATAACTCCAATTTTAGTAGAGCAAAGTCTTCATCAGGTTTTTTATCATTCATTTTAAACTACATCAACAATCGTTTTTGTTCTCTCTTCTTACATCTGAGTCTGTCAATTTCTTCCAAAACACGGATTAATTCACCTTCCATATCCACCACAGCTTCTTCGTCATTCATTTCACCTCCTGTGTGCTCATCATCAAGATCTCCCATAGCCATAAGCATAAAATCATTCACTTTGTCTTCACATGATGAATCACTATCTATGTCTTCTGAGGAATTGTCATTATTTGCACACAGACTTTTCATTTTACTATATTTCTTGAATTTATACTTCTTTTCATCATCAGATTTCTGGTCCTTTTTTGGATGGGGACACTTAGATGCAAAATGACCTATATTACCACAGTTAAAACATTTGAAGGGAAGCTTGCCTTGATATTTTCCTGATCCTTTCTTTAACCTTCTCACAAATTTTTCTTCAATATCATTTAAATTTGAATCAGTATTCTTGTCTGCTTTAAAAGATTCTTCTCTAGTAATGGATTTATCTTTGTTGATTCTCATTTCATATGCAGATAAAGTTCCTAGGAGTTGATCAATGGACAAAGTTTTAAGATCATTTAGTTCTTCTATTGCAGAGACTTATTTCCATTTTAAATCTTTACAGAACACTCAATGACAATCACAATCGTGTAGGAAAGTAAGAAGTAGAATATTCAACAACAATAACACACATGAAATATACAGAGACAGATATTTTCTGAGGAAACCCATAAAGGGAAAAACCTATTCTTCTTGATATGATAAGTAATCTTTATATTCTTTACATTATCATTCTTGGGAGCACCAACTCCTCTTGAGGCTACAACCTCTGTTTTACAAGCTGTAACTTGCTGAGAGCACCAACTGTCTGGTTTCTCTAGCACCCACTAGAAGGAAGCACCAACTCCCTTAATATTCCAGCACCAACTCAATGGAAGCACCAACTTCCTAAATGTTCCAGCACCAACTGGATGGAAGCACCAACTTCCTGAATGTTCTAGCACCAACTGGATGGAAGCACCAACTTCCTGAATGTTCCAGCACCAACTGGATGGAAGCACCAACTTCCAATTACACAGGCTCCAACCTGCATAACAAAGAACACTTGTTCTCCCTTGCACCACCCTGCCACCCTAGTTTCTCTAGCTGCAACCAGATGGAAGCTACAACTCCTTGTGTTCAAGCACCCACTTTAACCTCTGAGGACAAAAGTCCTCCCTAGCACTTCCCAACCACCCTGAAATATAAAACTTTGCTTTCTGTGAATTTATTACAGTGATTCAATAATTTTCATTTGCTTACCAGACTTATCACTATTCTTCTATGCTGCTCTGCTCTGCCTGCATTAGGGTCTTTCTTCTTGCATCCTCTTCAGCTTTATGATCTTCTCCTCTGCCTCAACATGCACACCTTGGATTTATATTCTTCTCACAGAAATGCATCTTTGATATGTGCACATTCTTCTCTCCTAACCTATTATGTTATATTTCTCTTTTGTTCCTTGTCTCTAAGTTTTCTTTACACTGCGCATACTGTAATTTTACCTTTCTACAGTTCAATTCATTTTTCACTCATAACTCCCCCGTGCGCACAGTCACAATGTGTTTCTTTTATCCACATCCTCTTCGGTTACACCTTGAATATTCTTGGGCAAAAACGCCTCAACAACTGAATCGTCAACCGTCCAAGAACCATGATTCGGTTATACTAACTAAATCGTAACTGAACAGTTAATCATGAAGATCAATAATATCCCTTCGATCAGATGCTCAAATAACCAGCACCATTGGATTAAATCCACAGGGTCTTGTGTTTATCCCATATGCCCACTGGCTATGACCACGAGCCTAATCCAAATGCCTTTCGCATTTCGCATTTTGGCAATTCTACATTTCAGCATTCCTGTGATGAAGTGTTTCGACACTCCAAGTCATGAAATCCGAAATGATCTGAAGGTATTTCGACGTTTTTCCCTTCAAGTCATCGTGACTCCAACAATATAAAAATCATGATCACAAAATCTCTGAATTGATCGGATGGTTCACATAACCCACTGATATGGACGGTTGACGAGATTTTGGAGTTTTTCCTTTCAAGTTTTCGAGACTCACAATAGTCCCTTTCGGCATTTCGGAGTTCGAGACTTTGTGATGGTGGAGTTTTTTCTTGCTATGTAAAACCTCAAAATAGAAAGTTTCGATGTGACGTAAACCTGCTGACGTCACACGTGGATTGACACATGCCAAATAGCTGCCACGTGTCACTCTAATTCATGACTTACATGTGTCTGAAATGTTGAAACAACTTGACACTTGTCATTGCCTGATTGTGCCACGTGTCCTTAGTTGACGTGGTTTGTTGATGTGTCTGTTTCGGGATTTCGAGGTTCGCTACTTCAAAGCTTAAAGTTCCTTTGATCTTTGATTTCCAGGTCTTTGAAACTCCGAAATAAAGTATTTGACATGCTCTGATATTTCGCATTTCGTGATTTCATCATTCTTTTCGTGAGTGTCCTTGACACCTCCAACTCCCGGTATCCGAAACTCCGAAATGGAGATTAAGTCGTGGTTTCACATTTCCCGATTTCATCATTCTTATAGTGAGTGTCCTTGACACCTCCAACTCCCGGTATCCGAAACTCTGAAATGGAGATTAAGTCGTGGTTTCTCATTTCGCAATTTTTTGTCGTGAGTTTCTTCCTTGACTCCTGGAGTTTACGCTTCTGATATTGCCATGCGATCATCTTTGCGCTACTACTCTTTCCACTTTCTCTTATTTGTCATCGTCGAGCTAAGCTTGCCATCAATGACAAACAAATACTCTGCCTTCTGTCTGCCCGTAATAAATATGCCAACACATAATTGATGAGTAGTTGACACATGATTGGTACATACTTGGTACATGGTTGGATGCACTTGTTTATGGTACAGGTTGATTACAGGTTATTTGGTACAGGTTGGTGCATGATTGATGCACTTGTTTATGGTACAAGTTGATTATAGGCTGAGGTATAGGTTGATGCATGGTTGAGATTTATTGGTACAGGTTTACAGCGATATATCTCACAGTGATAGGTTGACAATGGTTCCATGATTCTACTTCCACTTTAGGGTGGCAGGACAGGGCAAGGATAGGTGGTTGTAGCCACCTTCCGCTTGTAGCCGGAGAACATAAGGGGTTGTAGCCTCCTTCTGGTTATAGCCAGAGAATTGGGGAGTTGGAAGTTCCCTTAGGTTGTAGCCTGAGAAACTAGGGGGTTGGAGCCTCCTTCCAGTTCCAGCTGGAAAACAAAGGAAGTTGGTGCTTCCAATGAATGTAATTCTTCAAGACATATAAGAAAAAACATTATGTGGTTTTCTCCTGATTTGGGTTTCTACGTAAAACACTCGTGTACTGTGTATGTGTATGTTTGTTCATTTGTTCATTGCTTATGTACTATGCATTTATTGGGTGATAATAGTTAATTGATATAACACTTGGATTATATGGTTAAAAATGATTAAATTGTTCTATTACTGATTCACCCCCCCTCTCAGTAATCCAACAATTTGTATCAGAGCAGGTTCCTTCAGAAATCAGTTTAACCACTGAAAGGTAGATCATGGAGAGTACCAACTCATATAAAAATGGAATACCACAGTTTGATGGAAAAAAGTATGTTTTTGGAGCATAAGGATGAGGGCATATAAACAGCCACAGTGATTTCAAGTTTGGCAATCAATTGTAGATGGATACACAGCACCAACAGTTCCACCAACAAATGACAAAGCAGTAAAACTCAGTGAGAATAATTCCAAAGCCACAAATGCACTTTTGAATGGTCTTAGTGATACGGTATTCACCAAAGTTGCACACTATAAATCCATTAAAGAGATTTGGGACAAGCTTCAAAATATTTATGAAGGAGATACAAAAGTCAAAGAAACAAAGCTTCAGACTTACAGAGGTCAGTTCGAACAACTAAAAATGAAGGAAGATGAAGATATCGCAACCTAATTCTTACGATTCGATGAAATAGTGAATGCAATCATAGGATTTGGAGAAGAAATTGAAAAATCTGTAATTGTTCAAAAGATACTAAGATCTCTTCCTATGAGATTCAACCCTAAGATATCAGCACTAGAAGAAAGATCGGATGTGGACTCAATAAGCATGGATGAACTGCATGGAATATTCACAGCATATGAAATGAGAACTGAGCAGGAAAATCCAAATGTAAAAGAAGCATCCTTCAAGGCATCCAAAAGATCAAAGAAAAAGAAAAAGAAACAAGAAGAATATAGCAACAGCAGTGACGCCTCGAAAGATGATGAAGAAGTGGCCAACTTCATCAAAAGACTAAACAAGGGAGCCAACGATAGGTATAGAGGTAAGCTCCCTTTAATTTGTTTTAATTGTGATAGTATTGGTCATTTTCCTAACAAATGTCCTCATAAGAAAAAGAAAAATGATGAAGATTACTCAAAAAGAAAACACACATATAAAGACAAAAGAACTACAAAGAAAGTTTTCAAGAAAATCTTATACACCAAAGAAGACATCTTATCATCATATGAAGATGAAGTCAGTGACAATGAGACAGGAAGAGTTCTATTCATGGCAGTAAAAAACTCTGACAAAGAAGACTCCGAAGAAGAATATGAAGAAGCCGAAGAAGAATGTGAATAAGTCGAAGAAGAAATTGAACAGGCAGAAGTTGATTATTGAGAAGAATTAATGTGTGCCATAGAAGTTATCAAAAGAGAAAAGAAGAAAAACAAGCAACTACAAGCAGAACTAGACAAGAAAAAAGACACTCGAGAACTAGAACAAATGATCACAAAATTGAAGGTTCAAATAGAAGAAGATAAAAGAATTGAAGAAGCACTCAAAGAACAACTAGATGAAAATGACAAGATAATTAGAAGCTTGGAAGCAGAAGTTGTCACACTAAGAAAGGATATTCAAAAGAAAAATATGCAGAATAGCTCAAAAGTTTTGGATGACATTATCAACAGTAAAAAATCTCATCTTGACAAGTTCGGACTTGGATACAATCAGACAGAAAAGGGATCAAGCTCCAAAACAATAGAGCAAGAAACAAATCCAAAGAGCTATGCAAAAACAATAAAAGAGGATAGGAATATTGCAGGGACACTCCTCCACCAAAAAGATTCAGATTTCATAATCAACAACAGACACATAGGCCTCAAGGAGAAGAAGGATTCATAAGAGCAACTCCTTTCAGAAGATCTTCAACTCCCAGGTATCAAACTATATTTTTTTGTTTATGTTATGCATGTAATAATTTTGGACATAAAGCTGTGAATTGTACATCTAACAACAGGAACAGTAACAACTTTCAGAGTTATACACAAAGGGATTATTCAAGGAGACCTAGTGACATAGAAAGAAGAAGTTACAACAGGTTTGAATCTTTGAGCACTGAAGTGGAATGTTACAAATGTAACAATTTTGGACACATGGCCAAGGATTGCAGAATGACATTCCCTCAAGAACCTCAGAAAATGAACAAGTCAGTTTGTTTTCTCAAGAACAAGTCAGAAGCTTTTGAAAACTTCAAGCTCTACAAGGAAATGGTTGAAAATGAGATGGATTCCAGAATCAAATGTTTGAGATCTAATGATGGAGGAGAGTTCACTTCAAAGGAATTTATGGACTATTGTAGCAGTCATGGAATAAAAAGGCAATTCTCCATTGCTAGGACACCTCAACAGAATGGAGTTGTTGAAAGAAAGAACATGACAATACAAAAAATGTCTCGAACAATGTTAATGGATTCTAAATTGACAGATACATTTTGGACACGGGCAGTGCATACAACAGTTCACATTAAAAACAGAGTAATGCTCAGAAACAACACTGATAAAACTCCCTATGAGCTATGGAAAGGAAGACTAGCAAATGTGAAGCACTTCTGAGTTTTTGGAAAAAAATGTTACATCAAAAGAGAAGATGGAAGAATGAGAAATTTTGACTCTCATGTGGGTAAAGGAATACTTGTTGGTTACTCAAGTACAAGGAAAGCATACAAGTGTTACAATCTAAGATTGAACAAAGTTGTAGAAAGCATCAACGTAACAATTGATGAAATAGGCAGACCAGAATCAAAGGAAGAAGAAAACAAATCAATGGAACAACTTTTCGAAGAAGAAGGTGAAAAAGAAGTAGAAGAGGAAGATGAAGATGAAGAGAATCCGACAGAAGTAGAAGAGCAAGTTCAAAAAGTATATCCAAAGACACCTAGAAAACGAGTACAGAAGAATCATCCTTCAGATCAGATTATTGGAAACAAAGATGCAGGAGTTGAGACTAGAAGAAAAATCCATTCACCAGAACAAACACACATAGCACTCTTATCTACAATTGAACCAAATTGTTTTGAAGAAGCCAGCAAGGATGAATTTTGGAATAAGGCCATGGATGAAGAATTGGATCAAATAGAGAAAAATGACACTTGGGAATTGGTTCCAAGACCAAAGAATAAGAATGTGATTGGCACAAAATGGATTTTCGGGAATATTTTGAATGAAGATGGATAGGTTACAAGGAACAAAGCTAGATTGATATGTAAAGAATATTCATAGATTGAAGGAATTGACTTTGAAGAGACATTTTCCCTAGTTTCCAGAATGGAAGCAGTTCATTTACTTTTAGCTTATGCATGCTCCAAAAATGTTAAAGTATATCAGATGGATGTAAAATCATCTTTTCTGAATGGGGAACTTGAAGAAGAAGTATACAATGAACAACCAGAAGGATTTCAGTTGTCATAGAACACAAACTATGTATGTAAATTAAATAAGGCCTTGTATGGTCTAAAACAGGCTCCTAGAGCATGGTACTCTAGACTGGATAAGTATCTGCAGCAGGCAGGGTTCAGAAAAGAAAGTGCGAACAGAAACCTCTACATCAAGGTAAGTCAAGGTAATATTTTATTAATTGAAGTTTATGTTGATGATATTATTTTTGGTAGTGAGGATGACAGGTTAATCCAGAAATTTGCAAAAGACATGCCAAATGAATTTGAAATGTCATTACTTGGAGAACTATTCTTCTTAAAGGACTTCAGATACGTTAAAGAAACCAAGGAATTTTTATTTCTCAAACCAAGTATATCATGGAAATGCTAAAGAGGTTCGGAATGGAAGATTGAAAACCAGTTATCACTCTCATGCAAACCAGTTGTCAGTTGAGAAAAGATGATAATTTGAAGTCTACAGATCATAGGAAATACAAGTCAATGATTGGAAGCCTACTATATGTGACAGCATCCATTCCAGATGTAATGCAAGAAGTTGGACAGGTGGCACGATTTCAAGAAGCACAAAAGGAATCACATGTATTAACAGTAAAGAGGATTTTCAGATATCTTAAAGGAATAGAAGAGTTTGAATTATGGTATCCAAAAGGAAAATATCTATCACGTATTGCCTACACAGATGTAGATTGGGCAGGTTGTATTGATAACCGACGAAGCACCATTGGAGAAGCATTCTACTTAGGTGAGTGTTTGGTATCATGGATAAGAAAGAAAAAATCATCAACATCTTTATCTACAGTCGAGGCAAAGTATATTGTAGCAGCATCATGTTGTACATAGGTTCTTTAGATGAAACAAACTTTGACAGATATACAGGTTGAGTATGATGAGCCCATTCCAATATATTGTGATAATACAATTGTCATCAGTATCTCAAAAAACTCAGTGATGCACTCCAAGACGAAACACATTCCAATCAAGTATCATTTTCTAAGGGAACAAGTTGCAGAAAATAACATCAGAGTTGAGTATGTGGGTACAAAAGAACAAGTGACAGACATCTTTACAAAACCACTTCCACGGGAAGCCTTTGAATATCTTCGCCAAAGACTTGGAGTTATTTCTACTCCAAAATGAATTTGTTTTTAATGTTTTTTGAATGCTTGTCTTATATGTCTTAGATGTACATGAGGAATCACAATAAGAGGACAGTTCAGTTAGGGGGAGCAACCCCGGATGGAAATATATCTTTTACATTGATGACAAAAGGGGAGAGAATTATCAGATGCAGAGGGTAGAGGCATGGTTCTAGGGGGAGCAGATTTATCAGATGCAGAGGACAGAAGAAAACTTATCAGATATAGAGGACAGAGCCATGGTTCCAGGGGGAGTATGAGTGATATGATTTCAGTATTGTATCATAGTGTTGCCATCAATGCCAAAGGAGGATATTGTTGATTAAGGTTGGTTGTCATTGATGTCAACCCTTGAAGAAAGCCCCACAACACTAAGGTTTGGGTAATGGACCCAATATTGTTTGATGTAAATATGACTCATTATTGTCTGGTCATGGTTGATAAGAAGTAAAAATGGATGAACTCCAAAGTGGTCCCCTTATGGTGAAAGCCCTCACGGGAAGACGCTTTGCGGAGTAAGAGAACCCATGCTTAATTGTGGAATAATGAGATGAAGGACATTGAATTTGTCAGGTAAAATATCCTATATGGATAGTGATTGTCATTCCATTTCTGGGGGTATGTGGAACATTACATAAATCCTCACGGTTAGAGAGTTATGGCCATGAGAAGTTGGAGACCCCAGGGTTGGGTAATGGACCCAAGTTTGTTTGATAGATAACGGTATGAGTTATGATATATTTTCAGATAATACTCTTCTATATGGATAGTACATGTCATTCCATTTCTGGTGGTATGTGGAATGTCACATAACTCCGCATGGTTTGAGAGTTATGGCCTTACGAAGTTGGAGAACCCTCATATCTCATCTAGAAGCCCCAAAAGGTCAAAGTAGTCAAAGTGGTTTAAGAGATTTTAAAAGGTAAATAATAAAGTGAAGTAATGAGTGTATTATAATTCAAATTGAATACAAAATAAATTATTTCAATAATAAATTTAATGGAGAAATTATAAGTGGGTTAACCCTAAAATAAGGAAAGTGGGGCCAAGTGACCTAGAAGATGTTTTTAAGGAAGCTACTTGGAGAGTATAAATAAGAGGCAAGGCTCGCTCATTTTAATAACACTTGAGCATATTGAATATCTATAGGTGTCTAAGGTAATCAAGGATATCTAAGCCAAAATTCTGAGGGAAGGTGAAGAAAAGAAGGCCAAAATGCAAGGAAGGATAAATTCTTTTGATGGTGCTTTCTAAGGTATGTTATTTACAGGTCATCTCACCATTTTCGCTATAAATTTTTTCTATAATGATTCAAACCGTGAAATTTATATTACATTGAGAAAACATATCCAAGTATCTATGGTAAATAATTCATCTTGTGGGTCATTGTATTTTTGGACTTACACTCCGTGGAAAATAGGGTTTGTGGGTAGTCCTGAAACTAGTCAAAAACAAGTGTTTCGGGTAAAAACGTGATAACTTCTTCATAAAATATCCCAATTCAATGAAACCAAATGTGTTGGTTAGGGTATAGTCTATAGTATTATGTGTAAAAGTTTCATATGAATTCAACAAATATTCCATGTGGGGCACGCTCTACAAGGTCCTTCTCTAGAATAAGCCAGAATTCAGCAAGGTATGTCATTTTTGCTATAACTCCTTTTATGAGAGGTTCCAAGTAGTGACACCTGGAGGAATTGCATACAACACACTCAAGAACATTGTATATCAGTTTTATATATTTATACATTACAGGTACAAAGTTATGATTACTTCAAGTTAGGGTTGTTGACTAATCCAAAACTAGGCATGTGAGACTAAAGAAAAGTTTGATGAAAATGCTAGTCTCTTGTTGTTGAATTTAAGGAAGTTTTGTAAGAATGTGATCATATACACCA